>CM057813.1:18133296-18199102 GCA_030067965.1 Latrodectus elegans | reverse complement strand
TTAAATAATAATAAATAATGAATTTTGCAACAGTGTCCTCTATGAGATTCAATTCGATTCCAGACATCTCAAGTGTTCTAAAATGTACTAATCAGCCCACAACATTTTTTAAAAATTCAAATTATTATGTCTTTTCCGTCGGATTTTAAAAAATCGGAATTGCACCGACTTCAACCATAGGATCTTAAATATTAATACATCATTGTGTTCGCAACAGTTTCCTCTGCAAGATTTAGTTTGGTGCCAGACATTTCTTCTCACCTAAAATGTTCTAATCAACCACCCTTAAAAATCAATTTTGTGTATTTTTGATTGTATTTTAAAAAACTGAGGAGTGTTATGATTCAAAGCATGGTATCTTCAATATTAATACATAAAAATGTTCGCAACAGTCTCGTCTAACATTTAGTTTGGCTCCAGACATTTCTAGTCACCTAAAATGACCTAATCACATCCCCCCCTTTTTTAAGAATTCAAATTTTTCGGTGTTTTTGTTTGGATTTTAGATATTTGAGGAGTGTTACGACACCAACAATGCGATCTTTAATATTAATACATCAAAATGTTCGCATCAGTGTCCTCTTCCACATTCAATTTGGTTGCAGACATCTCTTGTCGTCTAAAATGTCCTAATCAGCCCCTTTCTTTTTTAAGATTTCAAATTTTTGTGTTTTTTGTTCAGATGTTAGAAAATTGAGAAGAGCTAACACTCCAACCATACGGTCTTAAATATTAATACATGAAAATGATCGAAAAATCGCCGCTATAAGATTCAATTTGATTCAAGACATTTCTAGGCATCTAAATTGTCCTAATAACCCCCACCCCTCTAAAAATTATTAAACTTATATTTTTTATCGTATTTTATGAAATTGAGGAGTGTTATGATTTCAACCATGGGATCTTAAATATTAATACATCAAAATGTTTGCAATAGTCTCCTCTTCAGAAATCAGTTGGTTATCCAGACATTTCTTTACACCTAAATTGTCCTATTCACCCCCAGCTATAAAAGTGAATTTTCTGTGTTTTGGTTTGTATTTTAGAAAATTGAGGAGTGTTATGACTCCAACCATGGGATCTTAAATATTACTACATCAAAATGTTCATAAAAGTCTCCACTAAAAGATTCAGTTTGGTTCCATACATTTCTAGTAACTAAAGTCTCATAATCAACCCACCCTTTAAAAAGTCAAATTTTTTAATCTTTTCGGTCAAATATTAGAAAAATGAGGAGTGTTACGACTCCAACCAACTATCTTAAATATTAATACGTCAAAATTTGCGCAACAGTCTCCTCTGAAAGATTCAGTTTGGTGCCAGATTTTTCTTCTCACCTAAAATGACCTAGTCATGTCCCCCCCTTTTTTAAGAATTCAATTTTTCGGTCGTTTTGGTTGCATTTTACATATTTGAGGAGTGTTACGACCCCATCCATGCGATCTTTAATTTTAATACATAAAATATTTCGCATCAGTATCCTCTACAAGATTCAATTTGGTTCCAGACATCTGTAGTGTTCTAAAATGTACTAATCAGCCCAATTTCTTTTTAAAGAATTCAAATTTTTTGTCTTTTTGGTTGGTTTTTAAAAAATTGAGAAGAACTCCAACTCCAACCATAGGATCTTAAATATTAATGCATGAAAATGTTCGAAAAACTCGCCTATACAAGATTCAGTTTGATTCAAGACATTTCTAGTCCTCTAAAATTTCCTAATACCCCCCCTCTTTTTATAAAGTATTAAACTTATGTTTTTTATCGTATTTTAGGAAATTGAGGAGTGTCAGGATTTCAACCATGGGATCTTAAATATCAATACATCAAAATGTTAAAAATAGTCTCTTCTTCAGAATTCAGTTTGGTTTCAGATATTTCTTGACACCTAAAATGTCCTTATCACCCCCAGCTATAAAAGTGAATTTTGTGTGTTTTCGTTTGTATTTTAGAAAATTGAGGAGAGTTATGACACCAACCATGGGATCTTAAATATTAGTATATCAAAATGTTCACAAATGTCTCCTCTAAAAGATTCAGTTTGGTTCCACACGTTTCTAGTAACTTAAGTCTCATAATCAAATTCCACCCTTTAAAAAGTCAAATTTTTAAATCATTTCGGTCAAATTTAAGAAAAAGGAGGAGTGTTGCGACTCCAACCATTTCATCTTAAATATTAATACGTCAAAATGTGTGCATCAGTCTGCAAAACAAGATTCGGCTTGGTGCTTAACATTTCTGGACACCTAAAATGTCCTGATCTCCCCCTTATAAAAATAAATTTTGTGTAATTTTGATTGTATTTGAAAAAATTGAGGAGTGTTAACATTTCAACCATGGGGTCTTAAGTACTAATATATCAATATGTTCGCAAATGCATCGTCTACCAGAAATATTTTGGTCACAGACATCACTAGTCTCCTAAAATTTCCTATAAAACCCCCTTTTAAAGAATCCAAATTCTTCGGTCTTTTTGCTTGGATTTTAGGTAATTGATAAGATATAGGCACCTCTAACCATGGGAACTTAATTATTAATACATCAAAATATTCGGAACAATGTCTTCTATAAGACACAATTTGGTTCTAGACGTATCTAGTGTTCTAAAATGTCCTAATCAGCCCCTACACACCTTTTTTAAGAATTCCAATTTTTGTGTCTTTATGATCGGATTTTAGAAATTTGAGGAGTGCACCGACTCCAACCATAGGATCTTAAATATTAATACATGAAAATGTTCGCAACAGTTTCCACTACAAGATTCAGTTTGGCTCCAGACATTTCTAGGCACCTAAAATGACCTAATCACGCCCCCTTTCATTTTTTAAGCATTTTTGTGTCTTTTTGGTTAGATTTTTGAAAATTGAGGAATGCTAGAACTTAAACCATGGGATGTTAAATATTAATAAATCAAAATATTTGCAACAGTGTCCTATACAAGAATCAGTTTTGCCCCAGACATCTCTAGTCTCCTGAAATGACCTAATCACCCCCCCTTTAAAGATATTAAAATTTCGGTGTTTTTGATTTGATTTTAAATATTTAAAGAGTGATACCGCTCTAATCATGGTATCTTAAATAATAATAAATAATGAATTTTGCAACAGTGTCCTCTATGAGATTCAATTCGATTCCAGACATCTCAAGTGTTCTAAAATGTACTAATCAGCCCACAACATTTTTTAAAAATTCAAATTATTATGTCTTTTCCGTCGGATTTTAAAAAATCGGAATTGCACCGACTTCAATCATAGGATCTTAAATATTAATACATCATTGTGTTCGCAACAGTTTCCTCTGCAAGATTTAGTTTGGTGCCAGACATTTCTTCTCACCTAAAATGTTCTAATCAACCACCCTTAAAAATCAATTTTGTGTATTTTTTATTGTATTTTAAAAAACTGAGGAGTGTTATGATTCAAAGCATGGTATCTTCAATATTAATACATAAAAATGTTCGCAACAGTCTCGTCTAACATTTAGTTTGGCTCCAGACATTTCTAGTCACCTAAAATGACCTAATCACCTCCCCCCCTTTTTTAAGAATTCAAAGTTTTCGGTGTTTTTGTTTGGATTTTAGATATTTGAGGAGTGTTACGACACCAACAATGCGATCTTTAATATTAATACATCAAAATGTTCGCATCAGTGTCCTCTTCCACATTCAATTTGGTTGCAGACATCTCTCTTCGTGTAAAATGTCCTAATCAGCCCCCTTTCTTTTTTAACATTTCAAATTTTTGTGTTTTTTGTTCAGATCTTAGAAAATTGAGAAGAGCGAACACTCCAACCATAGGATCTTAAATATTAATACATGAAAATGATCGAAAAATCGCCGCTATAAGATTCAATTTGATTCAAGACATTTCTAGGCATCTAAATTGTCCTAATAACCCCCACCCCCTCTAAAAATTATTAAACTTATGTTTTTTATCGTATTTTAGGAAATTGAGGAGTGTTATGACTCCAACCATGGGATCTTAAATATTACTACATCAAAATGTTCATAAAAGTCTCCTCTAAAAGATTCAGTTTGGTTCCATACATTTCTAGTAACTAAAGTCTCATAATCAACCCCCCCTTTAAAAAGTCAAATTTTTTAATCTTTTCGGTCAAATATTAGAAAAATGAGGAGAGTTACGACTCCAACCAACTATCTTAAATATTAATACTTCAAATGTGCGCAACAGTCTCCTCTGCAAGATTCAATTTGGTGCCAGACATTTCTTCTCACCTAAAATGTCTTAATCAACCCCTCTTAAAAATCAATTTTGTGTCTTTTTGATTGTATTTTAAAAAATTGAGGAGTCTTACGACCCCATCCATGCGATCTTTAATTTTAATACATAAAATATTTCGCATCAGTATCCTCTACAAGATTCAATTTGGTTCCAGACATCTGTAGTGTTCTAAAATGTACTAATCAGCCCACTTTCTTTTTAAAGAATTCAAATTTTTTGTCTTTTTGGTTGGTTTTTAAAAAATTGAGAAGAACTCCAACTCCAACCATAGGATCTTAAATATTAATGCATGAAAATGTTCGAAAAACTCGCCTATACAAGATTCAGTTTGATTCAAGACATTTCTAGTCCTCTAAAATGTCCTAATACCCCCCCTTTAGAAAGTATTAAACTTATGTTTTTTATCGTATTTTAGGAAATTGAGGAGTGTCAGGATTTCAACCATGGGATCTTAAATATCAATACATCAAAATTTTAAAAAATAGTCTCTTCTTCAGAATTCAGTTTGGTTTCAGATATTTCTTCACACCTAAAATGTCCTAATCACCCCCAGCTATAAAAGTGAATTTTGTGTGTTTTCGTTTGTATTTTAGAAAATTGAGGAGAGTTATGACTCCAACCATGGGATCTTAAATATTAGTATATCAAAATGTTCACAAATGTCTCCTCTAAAAGATTCAGTTTGGTTCCACACGTTTCTAGTAACTTAAGTCTCATAATCAAACCCCACTCTTTAAAAAGTCAAATTTTTAAATCATTTCGGTCAAATTTAAGAAAAATGAGGAGTGTTGCGACTCCAACCATTTTATCTTAAATATTAATACGTCAAAATGTGTGCATCAGTCTGCAAAACAAGATTCGGCTTGGTGCTTAAAATTTCTGGACACCTAAAATGTCCTGATCTCCCCCTTATAAAAATAAATTTTGTGTAATTTTGATTGTATTTGAAAAAATTGAGGAGTGTTAACATTTCAACCATGGGGTCTTAAGTACTAATACATCAATATGTTCGCAAATGCATCGTCTACCAGAAATATTTTGGTCACAGACATCACTAGTCTCCTAAAATTTCCTATACAACCCCCTTTTAAAGAATCCAAATTCTTCGGTCTTTTTGGTTGGATTTTAGGTAATTGATAAGGTATAGGCACCTCTAACCATGGGAACTTAATTATTAATACATCACAATATTCGGAACAATGTCTTCTATAAGACACAATTTGGTTCTAGACGTATCTAGTGTTCTAAAATGTCCTAATCAGCCCCTACACACCTTTTTTAAGAATTCCAATTTTTGTGTCTTTATGATCGGATTTTAGAAATTTGAGGAGTGCACCGACTCCAACCATAGGATCTTAAATATTAATACATGAAAATGTTCGCAACAGTTTCCACTACAAGATTCAGTTTGGCTCCAGACATTTCTAGGCACCTAAAATGACCTAATCACGCCCCCTTTCATTTTTTAAGCATTTTTGTGTCTTTTTGGTTAGATTTTTGAAAATTGAGGAATGCTAGAACTTAAACAATGGGATGTTAAATATTAATAAATCAAAATATTTGCAACAGTGTCCTATACAAGAATCAGTTTTGCCCCAGACATCTCTAGTCTCCTGAAATGTCCTAATCACCCCCTCCCCTTTAAAGATATATAAAAATTTCGGTGTTTTTGGTTTGATTTTAAATATTTGAAGAGTGATACGGCTCTAACCTTGGTATCTTAAATAATAATACATAATGAATTTTGCAACAGTGTCCTCTATGAGATTCAATTCGATTCCAGACATCTTAAGTGTTCTAAAATGTACTAATCAGCCCCCAACATTTTTAAAAATTCAAATTATTATGTCTTTTCCGTCGGATTTTAAAAAATGGGAAGTGCACCGACTTCAACCATAGGATCTTAAATATTAATACATCATTGTGTTCGCAACAGTCTCCTCTGCAAGATTTAGTTTGGTGCCAGACATTTCTTCTAACCTAAAATGTTCTAATCAACCCCCCTTAAAAATCAATTTTGTGTATTTTTGATTGTATTTTAAAAAACTGAGGAGTGTTATGATTCAAAGCATGGTATCTTCAATATTAATACATAAAAATGTTCGCAACAGTCTCGTCTAACATTTAGTTTGGCTCCAGACATTTCTAGTCACCTAAAATGACCTAATCACCTCCCCCCCTTTTTTAAGAATTCAAATTTTTCGGTGTTGTTGTTTGGATTTTAGATATTTGAGGAGTGTTACGACACTAACAATGCGATCTTTAATATTAATACATCAAAATGTTCGCATCAGTGTCCTCTTCCACATTCAATTTGGTTGCAGACATCTCTTGTCGTCTAAAATGTCCTAATCAGCCCCCTTTCTTTTTTAAGATTTCAAATTTTTGTGTTTTTTGTTCAGATCTTAGAAAATTGAGAAGAGCTAACACTCCAACCATAGGATCTTAAATATTAATGCATGAAAATGTTCGAAAAACTCGCCTATACAAGATTCAGTTTGATTCAAGACATTTCTAGTCCTCTAAAATGTCCTAATACCCCACCCCTTTATAAAGTATTAAACTTATGTTTTTTATCGTATTTTAGGAAATTGAGGAGTGTCATGATTTCAACCATGGGATCTTAAATATTAATACATCAAAATGTTTGCAATAGTCTCTTTTTCAGAATTCAGTTTGGTTCCAGACATTTCTTGACACCTAAAATGTCCTAATCACCCCCCATTATAAAAGTGAATTTTGTGTGTTTTTGTTTCTATTTTAGAAAATTGAGGAGTGTTGTGACTCCAACCATGGGATCTTAAATATTAATAAATCAAAATGTGCGCAACAGTCTCCGATGCAAGATTCAGTTTGGTGCCAGACATTTTTTCTCACCTATAAGGTCCTAATCAACCCCCCTTAAAAATCAATTTTGTGTGTTTTTGATTAAATTTTAAAAAATTGATGAGTGTTTTGACTACATCCATAAGATCTTTAATATTAATACATAAAAATATTTGCAAAAGTCTTCACTACAATATTTAGTTTAGCTATAGTTATTTCTAGACATCTAAAATGACCTAATCACTCAACCCCACTTTTTTAAGAATTCAAATTTTTGTGTTTTTTGTTTGGATTTTAGATATTTGAGAAGTGTTACGACCCCAACCATGGCATCTTTAATTTTAATACATCAAAATGCTCGCATCAGTATCCTCTACAAGATTCTATTTGGTTCCAGACATCTATAGTGTTATAAAATGTCCTAATCAGCCCCCTTTCCTTTTTCAAGAATTCAAATTTTTTGTCTTTTTGGTCGGATTTTATAAAATTGAGAAAAATTAAAACTCCAACCATAGGATCTTAAAAATTAATACATGAAAATGTACGAAAAAGTCGCATCTATAAGATTCACTTTGAATCAAGAGATTTCTAGCCCCGTAAAATGGGCTAATAACATCCCCCCCCTTCTATAAAGTATTAAACTTTTGTTTGTTTTATCGTATTTTAGGAAATTGAGGAATATTACGATTTCAACCATGCGATTTTAAATATTAATACATCAAAATTTTTGCAATAGTCTCCTTTTCAGAATTTAGTTGGGTGCCAGACATATCTTGACACCTAAAATGTCAAAATCACCACCCAATATTAAAGTGAATTTTGTGTCTTTTTTATTGTATTTTAGATAATTGAGGAGTGTTATGACTCCAACTATGGGATCTTAAATATTAGAACATCAAAATGTTCATAAATGTCTCCTCTAAAAGATTCAATTTGGCTCTACACATTTCTAGTAAGTAAAGTCTCCTAATCAACCCCCCCCTTTAAAAAAATCAAATTTTTAAATTTTTTCGGTTAGATTTTAGAAAAATGAGGAGTGTTGCGACTCCAACCATGTGATCTAAAATATTAATACATCACAATGTTCACATTAATTTCTCCTATGAGATTAAATTTGGTTCAAGACATCTCTAGGAGTGTAAAATGTCCTAATAATCCCCCACCTTTTTTTAAGAATTCAAATTTTTCTGTCTTTTTGATCGGATTTTAGAAAATTGAGGATTTTACCGATTCCAACCACAGGATCTTAAATATTAATGCATCAAAATTTTTACAATAGTCTCTTCTTTAGAATTCAGTTTTGTTCCAGACATTTCTTGACCCTTAAAAGGTCCTAATCAACCCCTACTATCAAAGTGAATTTTATGACCTTTTGATTGTATTTTAGAAAATTGAGGAGTGTTATGAATCCAACCATGGGATCTTAAATATTAGTACATCAAAATGTTCATAAAAGTCACCTCTAAAAGATTCAGTTTGGTTCAACACATTTCTAGCAACTAAAGTCTCCTAATCATCCCCCCTTTTAAAAAGTCAAATTATTAAATTATTTCGGTCTAATTTTAAAAAATGAGGAGTGTTGCGACTCCAATCATGGTATCTTAATAATACGTCAAAATGTGCGCAACAGTCTCCGCTGCCAGATTCAGTTTGGTGCCAGACATTTTTTCTCACCTAAAATGTCCTAATCAACCCCCCTTAAAAATCAATTTTGTGTCTTTTTGATTAAATTTTAAAAAATTGATGAGTGTTTTGACTACATCCATGGGATCTTTAATATTAATACATAAAAATATTTGCAAAAGTCTTAACTACAATATTTAGTTTCGCTACAGTTATTTCTAGACATCTAAAATGACCTAATCACTCCACCCCACTTTTTTAAGAGTTCAAATTTTTGTGTATTTATGCTTGGATTTTAGATATTTGAGAAGTGTTACGACCCCAACCATGGGAACTTTAATTTTAATACATCAAAATGCTCGCATCAGAATCCTCTACAAGATTCTATTTGGTTCCAGACATCTATAGTGTTAAAAAATGTCCTAATCAGAGCCCTTTCCTTTTTCAAGAATTTAAATTTTTTGTCTTTTTGGTCGGAATTTAGAAAATTGAGAAAAATTTAAACTCCAATCATAGGATCTTAAAAATTAATACATGAGAATGTACGAAAAAGTCGCATCTAAAAGATTCAGTTTGAATCAAGACATTTCTAGCCCCGTAAAATGGGCTAATAACAACCCCCCCTTCTATAAAGTATTAAACTTTTGTTTTTTTTTATCGTATTTTAGGAAATTGAGGAATATTACGATCTCAACCATGCGATTTTAAATATTAATACATCAAAATTTTTGCAATAGTCTCCTTTTCAGAATTTAGTTGGGTGCAAGACATATCTTGACACCTAAAATGTCTTAATCACCCCCACTATAAAAGTGAATTTTGTGTGTTTTTGATTGTATTTTAGAAAATTGAGGAGTGTTATGACTCCAACCATGGGATCTTAAATATTGGTACATCAAAATGTTCATAAATGTCTCCTCTAAAAGATTCAATTTTGCACCACTTATTTCTAGTACCTAAAGTCTCCCAGTCAACACCCCCCTTTAAATAAATCAAATTTTTAAATTTTTTCATTTAAATTTTAGAAAAGTGAGGAGTGTTGCGACTCCAACCATGGGATCTAAAATATTAATACATCAAAATTTTCGCAACAGTGTCTTCTATGAGAATAAGTTTGGTTCTAGACATCTCTAGGGTTATAAAATATCCTAATCATTCCATCCTTTTTTTAAGAATTCAAATTTCTGTGTCTTTTTGATCGGATTTTAGAAAATTGAGGAGGGCACCGACCCCAACCATAGGATCTTAAATATTAATACATCAAAAGGTTTGCAATAGTCTCTTCTTCAGAATTCACATTGGTTCCAGACATTTCTTGACACCTAAAGTGTCCTAATCAACCTCCTAATTAAAAGTAAATTTTGTGTGTTTTTGATTGTATTTTAGAAAATTGAGCAGTGTTATGACTCCAACCATGGGATCTTAAATATTAGTACATCAAAATGTTCATAAATGTCTCTTCTAAAAGATTCTATTTGGCTCCACACATTTCTAGTAAGTAAAGTCGCCTAATCAACCCCCCTACCTTTAAAGAAATAAAATTTTTAAATTTTTTCGGTTAAATTTTGGAAAAATGAGGAGTGTTGCGACTCCAACCATGGGATCTAAAATATTAATACATCAAAATGTTCGCAACAATTTCTGCTATGAGATTGAATTTGGTTCTAGACATCTCTAGTGTTGTAAAATGTCCTAATACTCCCCCCCTTTTCTAAGAATCCAAATTTTTGTGTCTTTTTGATGGGATTTTAGAAAATTGAAGATTTTATCGACTCCAACCATAGGATCTTAAATATTAACACATCAAAATGTTTGCAATAGTCTCTTCTTCAGAACTCAGTTTTGTTCCAGACATTTCTTGACACCTATAATGTCCTAATCAACTCCCATTATAAAAGTGAATTTTGTGTCTTTTTGGTTGTATTTTAGAAAAATGAGGAGTTTTATGACACTAACCATGGGATCTTAAATATTAGTATATCAAAATGTTCATAAAAGTCTCCTCTAAAATATTCAGTTTGGTTCCACAAATTTCTAGTAACAAAAGTCTCTTAATAAACCCCCTCCCCTTAAAAAGTCAAATTTTTAAATCTTTACGGTCAAATTTTAGAAAAATGAGGAGTGTTGTGACTCCAACCATGGTATCTTAAATATTAATACGTCAAAATGTGAGCATGTCTCCAAAACAAGATTCGGCTTGGTGCTTGACATTTCTGGACACCTAAAATGTCCTGATCTCCCCCTTGTAAAAATAAATTTTGTATAATTTTGATTGTATTTGAAAAAATGTAGAAGTTTTAACATTTCAACCATAGGGTCTTAAATAATAATACATCAATATGATCGCAAATGTATCCTCTACCAGAATTATTTTGGTCAAAGACATCTCTAGTCTCCTAAAATTTCCTATACAACTCCCCCCCTTTTAAAGAATCCAAATTCTTCGGTCTTTTTGGTTCCAGACATTTCTAGGCACCTAAAATGACCTAATCACCTCCCCCCCTTTTTTAAGAATTCAAATTTTTCGGTCTTTTTGTTTGGATTTTAGATAGTTGAGGAGTGTTACGACACCAACAATGCGATCTTTAATATTAATGCATCAAAATGTTCGCATCAGTGTCCTCTTCCACATTCAATTTGGTTCCAGAAATCTCTTGTCGTCTAAAATGTCCTAATCCCCTTTCTTTAAGCCCCCTTTCTTTCTTAAGATTTTAAATTTTAGTGTTTTTTGTTCAGATCTTAGAAAATTGATAAGAGCTAACACTCCATCCATAGGATCTTAAATATTAATGCAAGAAAATGCTCGAAAAAGTTGCCTCTACAAGATTCAGTTTGATTTGACATTTCTAGCCTTTTAAAATGTCCTTATAACCCCCCCTCAATAAAGTATTAAACATATGATTTTTTATCATATTTTAGGAAATTGTGGAGTGTTATGATTTCTTTCATGGGATCTTAAATATATATATTAATAAATTAAAATGTTTGCAATAGTCTCCTTTTCAGAACACAGTTGGCTTCCAGACATTTCTTGACGCCTAAAATATCCTAATCACACCCCACTATAAAAGTGAATTTTGTGTGTTCTAATTTCAAAATTTACTCAAAATCTGCATAAATTTCCGATTTATACACAAACAAAAGGTTTTTTTCAGTAGTAAATCACATTCTAAGACTAACTGTGGTATTTATTATATTACAAAAAATATATTTTATGAGAAAAAAGGGATATCGTATGGTGTGCCCATATGGTACCCGTGACTTCAGATTCCCCCCACGATTCACTTCAAAATTCCCTTATATCTTACAAAATACCTAATATGTATACAAAAAAAATGATGCAGTTTAGTAGTAAATCACTTTTCTAGACTTACTGTGGATTTGGTTTCATTATGAAAAATATATTTTACGAGAAAAATGAGTTTTTGTAAAGTGTGCCCAAGTATCACATAACGCTAAATTCAAAATTTACTCAAAATCTGAATAAATTTCCAGTTTATGCACAAACAAATAGTTTCATTTAGTAGTAAATCACATTCTAAGACTAACTGTGGTATTCATTTTATTATAAAAAATATATTTTAAGAGAAAAAAAGGGATAACGTATGGTGCGCCCATATGGTACCTGTGACTTCAGATTCCCACTACGATTGACTTCAAAATGCCCTTATATTCTTCAAAATACCCTTTTCGTATACAAAAAAATTACCAAGAATCACCTAGTCACGCCTCCCCTGTTTTTAAGAATTCAAATTTTTCTGTCGGATTGTTTGGATTTTAGATATTTGAGGAGTGTTACGACACCAACAATGCGATCTTTAGTATTAATACATCAAAATGTTCGCATCAGTGTCCTCTTCCACATTCAATTTGGTTCCAGACATCACTTGTCGTCTAAAATGTCCTAATCAGCCCCCTTTCCTTTTTTAAGAATTCAAATTTTTCGTCTATTTGGTCGGATTTTAGAAAATTCAGAAGAAATACAACTCCAACCATAGGATCTTAAATATTAATACATGAAAATGATCGAAAAATCGCCGCTATAAGATTCAATTTGATTCAAGACATTTCTAGGCATCTAAAATGTCCTAATAACCTCCCCCCCTCTATAAAGTATTAAACTTTTGTTTTTTTATAGTATTTTAGGAAATTGAGGAATATTATGATTTCAATCATGGAATCTTAAATATATATTAATACATAAAAATGTTTGCAATAGTCTCTTCTGCAGAACTCAGTTTTGTTCCAGGTATTTCTTGACCCCTAAAATGTCTTAATCAACTCCCCCTATAAAAGTGAATTTTGTGTGTTTTTGATTGTATTTTAGAAAATTGAGGAGTGTTATGACTCCAACCATGGGATCTTAAATATTAGTATATCAAATTGTTCATAAAAGTCTCCTCTAAAAGATTCAGTTTGGTTCCACACATTTGTAGTAACTAAAGTCTTATATTCAACCCCCCACCCTTTAAAAAGTCAAATTTTTAATTCATTTCGGTCAAATTTAAGAAAAATGAGGAGTGTTGCGACTCCAACCATGGTATCTTAAATAATTATACGTCAAAATGTGCGCATCAGTCTCCAAAATAAGATTCGGCTTGGTGCTTCACATTTCTGGACACCTAAAATGTCCTGATCTCCCCCTTATAAAAATAAATTTTGTGTAATTTTGATTGTATTTGAAAAAATTGAGGAGTGTTAACATTTCAACCATGGGGTCTTAAATACTAATACATCAATATGTTCGCAAATGTATCCTCTACCAGAAATATTTTGGTCACAGACATCTCTAGAGTCCTAAAATTTCCTATACAACCCCCCCCCTTTTAAGAAATCCAAATTCTTCGGTATTTTTGGTTGGAATTTAGATAATTGATAAGGTACACACCTCTAACCATGAGATCGTAATTATTAATACATCAAAATATGCGCAACAGTGTCTTATATAAGACCCACTTTGGTTCTAGACGTATCTAGTGTTCTAAAATGTCCTAATCAGCCCCTACACACATTTTTTAAGAATTCTAATTTTTGTGTCTTTTTGATCGGATTTTAGAAATTTGTTGAGTGCACCGACTCTAACCATAGGATGTTAAATATTAATACATGAAAGTGTTCGCAACAGTTTCCACTACAAGATTCAGTTTGGCTCCAGACATTTCTAGGTACCTAAAATGGCCTAATCACGCCCCCTCCCATTTTTTAAGCATTTTTGTGTCTTTTTGGTTAGATTTTTGAAAATTGAGGAATGCTACAACTTAAACCATGGGATGTTAAATATTAATAAATGAAAATATTTGCAACAGTGTCCTATACAAGAATCAGTTTTGCCCCAGACATCTCTAGTCTCCTGAAATGTCTTAATCACCCCCCCCCTTTAAAGATATTAAAATTTCGGTGTTTTTGCTTGGATTTTAAATATTTGAAATGTGATGCGGCTCTAACCATGGGATCTTAAATAATAATACATAATTAATTTTGCAACAATGTCCTCTATGAGATTCAATTCGATTCCAGACATCTCAAGTGTTCTAAAATGTACTAATCAGCTCCCAACATTTTTTAAATATTCAAATTATTATGTCTTTTCGGTCGGATTTTAAAAAATCGGAAGTGCACCGACTTCAACCATAGGATCTTAAATATTAATACATCATTGTGTTCGCAACAGTCTCCTCTGCAAGATTTAGTTTGGTGCCAGACATTTCTTCTCACCTAAAATGTTCTAATCAACCCCCCTTAAAAATCAATTTTGTGTATTTTTGATTGTATTTTAAAAAACTGAGGAGTGTTATGATTCAAAGCATGGTATCTTCAATATTATTACATAAAAATGTTCGCAACAGTCTCGTCTAAAATTTAATTTGGCTCCAGACATTTCTAGTCACCTAAAATGACCTAATCACCTCCCCCCCTTTTTTAAGAATTCAAATTTTTCGGTGTTTTTGTTTGGATTTTAGATATTTGAGGAGTGTTACGACACCAACAATGCGATCTTTAATATTAATACATCAAAATGTTCGCATCAGTGTCCTCTTCCACATTCAATTTGGTTGCAGACATCTCTTGTCGTCTAAAATGTCCTAATCAGCCCCTTTCTTTTTTAAGATTTCAAATTTTTGTGTTTTTTTTCAGATGTTAGAAAATTGAGAAGAGCTAACACTCCAACCATACGGTCTTAAATATTAATACATGAAAATGATCGAAAAATCGCCGCTATAAGATTCAATTTGATTCAAGACATTTCTAGGCATCTAAATTGTCCTAATAACCCCCACCCCTCTAAAAATTATTAAACTTATGTTTTTATCGTATTTTATGAAATTGAGGAGTGTTATGATTTCAACCATGGGATCTTAAATATTAATACATCAAAATGTTTGCAATAGTCTCCTCTTCAGAAATCAGTTGGTTATCCAGACATTTCTTTACACCTAAATTGTCCTATTCACCCTCAGCTATAAAAGTTTATTTTCTGTGTTTTGGTTTGTATTTTAGAAAATTGAGGAGTGTTATGACTCCAACCATGGGATCTTAAATATTACTACATCAAAATGTTCATAAAAGTCTCCTCTAAAAGATTCAGTTTGGTTCCATACATTTCTAGTAACTAAAGTCTCATAATCAACACCCCCTTTAAAAAGTCAAATTTTTTAATCTTTTCGGTCAAATATTAGAAAAATGAGGAGTGTTACGACTCCAACCAACTATCTTAAATATTAATACGTCAAAATGTGCGCAATGGTCTCCTCTGCAAGTTTCAATTTGGTGCCAGACATTTCTTCACACCTAAAATGACCTAGTCATGTCCCCATTTTTTAAGAATTCAAATTTTGTGTCTTTTTGATTGTATTTTAAAAAATTGAGGAGTGTTACGACCCCATCCATGCGATCTTTAATTTTAATACATAAAATATTTCGCATCAGTATCCTCTACAAGATTCAATTTGGTTCCAGACATCTGTAGTGTTCTAAAATGTCCTAATCAGCCCAATTTCATTTTTAAAGAATTCAAATTTTATGTCTTTTTGGTTGGTTTTTAAAAAATTGAGAAGAACTCCAACTCCAACCATAGGATCTTAAATATTAATACATGAAAATGTTCGAAAAACTCGCCTATACAAGATTCAGTTTGATTCAAGACATTTCTAGTCCTCTAAAATGTCCTAATACCCCACCCCTTTATAAAGTATTAAACTTATGTTTTTTATCGTATTTTAGGAAATTGAGGAGTGTCATGATTTCAACCATGGGATCTTAAATATCAATACATCAAAATGTTAAAAATAGTCTCTTCTTCAGAATTCAGTTTGGTTTCAGATATTTCTTGACACCTAAAATGTCCTAATCACCCCCAGCTATAAAAGTGAATTTTGTGTGTTTTCGTTTGTATTTTAGAAAATTGAGGAGAGTTATGACTCCAACCATGGGATCTTAAATATTAGTATATCAAAATGTTCACAAATGTCTCCTCTAAAAGATTCAGTTTGGTTCCACACATTTCTAGTAACTTAAGTCTCATAATCAAACCCCACCCTTTAAAAAGTCAAATTTTTAAATCATTTCGGTCAAATTTAAGAAAAATGAGGAGTGTTGCGACTCCAACCATTTTATCTTAAATATTAATACGTCAAAATGTGTGCATCAGTCTGCAAAACAAGATTCGGCTTGGTGCTTAACATTTCTGGACACCTAAAATGTCCTGATCTCCCCTTATAAAAATAAATTTTGTGTAATTTTGATTGTATTTGAAAAAATTGAGGAGTGTTAACATTTCAACCATGGGGTCTTAAGTACTAATATATCAATATGTTCGCAAATGCATCGTCTACCAGAAATATTTTGGTCACAGACATCACTAGTCTCCTAAAATTTCCTATAAATCCCCCCCTTTTAAAGAATCCAAATTCTTCGGTCTTTTTGGTTGGATTTTAGGTAATTGATAAGGTATAGGCACCTCTAACCATGGGAACTTAATTATTAATACATCAAAATATTCGGAACAATGTCTTCTATAAGACACAATTTGGTTCTAGACGTATCTAGTGTTCTAAAATGTCCTAATCAGCCCCTACACACCTTTTTTAAGAATTCCAATTTTTGTGTCTTTATGATCGGATTTTAGAAATTTGAGGAGTGCACCGACTCCAACCATAGGATCTTAAATATTAATACATGAAAATGTTCGCAACAGTTTCCACTACAAGATTCAGTTTGGCTCCAGACATTTCTAGGCACCTAAAATGACCTAATCACGCCCCCTTTCATTTTTTAAGCATTTTTGTGTCTTTTTGGTTAGATTTTTGAAAATTGAGGAATGCTAGAACTTAAACCATGGGATGTTAAATATTAATAAATCAAAATATTTGCAACAGTGTCCTATACAAGAATCAGTTTTGCCCCAGACATCTCTAGTCTCCTGAAATGACCTAATCACCCCCCCTTTAAAGATATTAAAATTTCGGTGTTTTTGATTTGATTTTAAATATTTAAAGAGTGATACGGCTCTAATCATGGTATCTTAAATAATAATAAATAATGAATTTTGCAACAGTGTCCTCTATGAGATTCAATTCGATTCCAGACATCTCAAGTGTTCTAAAATGTACTAATCAGCCCACAACATTTTTAAAAATTCAAATTATTATGTCTTTTCCGTCGGATTTTAAAAAATCGGAATTGCACCGACTTCAACCATAGGATCTTAAATATTAATACATCATTGTGTTCGCAACAGTTTCCTCTGCAAGATTTAGTTTGGTGCCAGACATTTCTTCTCACCTAAAATGTTCTAATCAACCACCCTTAAAAATCAATTTTGTGTATTTTTGATTGTATTTTAAAAAACTGAGGAGTGTTATGATTCAAAGCATGGTATCTTCAATATTAATACATAAAAATGTTCGCAACAGTCTCGTCTAACATTTAGTTTGGCTCCAGACATTTCTAGTCACCTAAAATGACCTAATCACCTCCCCCCCTTTTTTAAGAATTCAAATTTTTCGGTGTTTTTGTTTGGATTTTAGATATTTGAGGAGTGTTACGACACCAACAATGCGATCTTTAATATTAATACATCAAAATGTTCGCATCAGTGTCCTCTTCCACATTCAATTTGGTTGCAGACATCTCTTGTCGTCTAAAATGTCCTAATCAGCCCCTTTCTTTTTTAAGATTTCAAATTTTTGTGTTTTTTGTTCAGATCTTAGAAAATTGAGAAGAGCTAACACTCCAACCATAGGATCTTAAATATTAATCCATGAAAATGATCGAAAAACTCGCCTATACAAGATTCATTTTGATTCAAGACATTTCTAGTCATCTAAATTGTCCTAATAACCCCCCTCCTCTATAAATTATTAAACTTATGTTTTTTTTATCGTATTTTAGGAAATTGAGGAGTGTTATGATTTCAACCATGGGATCTTAAATATTAATACATCAAAATGTTTGCAATAGTCTCTTTTTCAGAATTCAGTTTGGTTCCAGACATTTCTTGACACCTAAAATGTCCTAATCACCCCCCATTATAAAAGTGAATTTTGTGTGTTTTTGTTTCTATTTTAGAAAATTGAGGAGTGTTATGACTCCAACCATGGGATCTTAAATATTAGTACATCAAAATGTGCGCAACAGTCTCCGATGCAAGATTCAGTTTGGTGCCAGACATTTTTTCTCACCTATAAGGTCCTAATCAACCCCTTAAAAATCAATTTTGTGTGTTTTTGATTAAATTTTAAAAAATTGATGAGTGTTTTGACTACATCCATAAGATCTTTAATATTAATACATAAAAATATTTGCAAAAGTCTTCACTACAATATTTAGTTTAGCTATAGTTATTTCTAGACATCTAAAATGACCTAATCACTCAACCCCACTTTTTTAAGAATTCAAATTTTTGTGTTTTTGTTTGGATTTTAGATATTTGAGGAGTGTTACGACCCCAACCATGGCATCTTTAATTTTAATACATCAAAATGCTCGCATCAGAATCCTCTACAAGATTCAATTTGGTTCCAGACATCTGTAGTGTTCTAAAATGCACTAATCAGCCTACTTTCTTTTTTAAAGAATTCAAATTTTTGTCTTTTTGGTCGGATTTTATAAAATTGAGAAGAACTAAAACTCCAACCATAGGATCTTAAAAATTAATATATGAAAATGTTCGAAAAAGTCGCCTCTATAAGATTCAGTTTGATTCAAGACATTTCTAGTCCTCTAAAATTTCCTAATACCCCCCCTTTATAAAGTATTAAACTTATGTTTTTTATCGTATTTTAGGAAATTGAGGAATATTACGATTTCAACCATGCGATCTTAAATATTAATACATCAAAATTTTTGCAATAGTCTCCTCTTCAGAATTCAGTTTGGTTTCAGATATTTCTTGACACCTAAAATGTCAAAATCACCACCCAATATTAAAGTGAATTTTGTGTCTTTTTTTATTGTATTTTAGAAAATTGAGGAGTGTTATGACTCCAACCATGGGATCTTAAATATTAGTATATCAAAATGTTCATAAATGTCTCCTCTAAAAGATTCATTTTGGCTCCACACATTTCTAGTATCTAAAGTCTAATAATCAAATTCCACCCTTTAAAAAGTCAAATTTTTAAATTTTTTCGGTTAGATTTTAGAAAAATGAGGAGTGTTGCGACTCCAACCATGTGATCTAAAATATTAATACATCACAATGTTCACATTAATTTCTCCTATGAGATTAAATTTGGTTCAAGACATCTCTAGGAGTGTAAAATGTCCTAATAATCCCCCACCTTTTTTTAAGAATTCAAATTTTTGTGTCTTTTTGATCGGATTTTAGAAAATTGAGGATTTTACCGATTCCAACCACAGGATCTTAAATATTAATGCATCAAAATGTTTGCAATAGTCTCTTCTTTAGAATTCAGTTTTGTTCCAGACATTTCTTGACCCTTAAAAGGTCCTAATCAACCCCTACTATCAAAGTGAATTTTATGACCTTTTGATTGTATTTTAGAAAATTGAGGAGTGTTATGAATCCAACCATGGGATCTTAAATATTAGTACATCAAAATGTTCATAAAAGTCACCTCTAAAAGATTCAGTTTGGTTCTAGACGTATCTAGTGTTCTAAAATGTCCTAATCAGCCCCTACACACCTTTTTTAAGAATTCCAATTTTTGTGTCTTTATGATCGGATTTTAGAAATTTGAGGAATGCACCGACTCCAACCATAGGATCTTAAATATTAATACATCAATGTGTTCGCAACAGTCTCCTCTGCAAGATTTAGTTTGGTGCCAGACATTTCTTCTCACCTAAAATGTACTAATCACGCCCCTTTCATTTTTAAGCATTTTTGTGTCTTTTTGATTAAATTTTAAAAATTGATGAGTGTTTTGACTACATCCATGGGATCTTTAATATTAATACATAAAAATATTTGCAAAAGTCTTAACTACAATATTTAGTTTCGCTACAGACATTTCTAGACATCTAAAATGACCTAATCACTCCACCCCACTTTTTTAAGAATTCAAATTTTTGTGTCTTTTTGCTTGGATTTTAGATATTTGAGAAGTGTTACGACCCCAACCATGGGAACTTTAATTTTAATACATCAAAATGCTCGCATCAGAATCCTTTACAAGATTCTATTTGGTTCCAGACATCTATAGTGTTAAAAATGTCCTAATCAGAGCCCTTTCCTTTTCAAGAATTTAAATTATTTTGTCTTTTTGGTCGGAATTTAGAAAATTGAGAAAAATTTAAACTCCAATCATAGGATCTTAAATATTAATACATGAAAATGTACGAAAAAGTCGCATCTAAAAGATTCAGTTTGAATCAAGACATTTCTAGCCACGTAAAATGGGCTAATAACATCCCCCTTCTATAAAGTATTAAATTTTAGTTTTTTATTGTATTTAAAGAAATTGAGGAATATTATAATTTCAACCATGCGATTTTAAATATTAATACATCAAAATTTTTGCAATAGTCTCCTTTTCAGAATTTAGTTGGGTGCAAGACATATCTTGACACCTAAAATGTCTTAATCACCCCCACTATAAAAGTGAATTTTGTGTGTTTTTGATTGTATTTTAGAAAATTGAGGAGTGTTATGACTCCAACCATGGGATCTTAAATATTGGTACATCAAAATGTTCATAAATGTCTCCTCTAAAAGATTCAATTTTGCACCACTTATTTCTAGTACCTAAAGTCTCCCAGTCAACACCCCCCTTTAAATAAATCAAATTTTTAAATTTTTTCATTTAAATTTTAGAAAAGTGAGGAGTGTTGCGACTCCAACCATGGGATCTAAAATATTAATACATCAAAATTTTCGCAACAGTGTCTTCTATGAGAATAAGTTTGGTTCTAGACATCTCTAGGGTTATAAAATATCCTAATCATTCCATCCTTTTTTTAAGAATTCAAATTTCTGTGTCTTTTTGATCGGATTTTAGAAAATTGAGGAGGGCACCGACCCCAACCATAGGATCTTAAATATTAATACATCAAAAGGTTTGCAATAGTCTCTTCTTCAGAATTCACATTGGTTCCAGACATTTCTTGACACCTAAAGTGTCCTAATCAACCTCCTAATTAAAAGTAAATTTTGTGTGTTTTTGATTGTATTTTAGAAAATTGAGCAGTGTTATGACTCCAACCATGGGATCTTAAATATTAGTACATCAAAATGTTCATAAATGTCTCTTCTAAAAGATTCTATTTGGCCATACACATTTCTAGTAAGTAAAGTCGCCTAATCAACCCCCCTACCTTTAAAGAAATAAAATTTTTAAATTTTTTCGGTTAAATTTTGGAAAAATGAGGAGTGTTGCGACTCCAACCATGGGATCTAAAATATTAATACATCAAAATGTTCGCAACAATTTCTGCTATGAGATTGAATTTGGTTCTAGACATCTCTAGTGTTGTAAAATGTCCTAATACTCCCCCCCTTTTCTAAGAATCCAAATTTTTGTGTCTTTTTGATGGGATTTTAGAAAATTGAAGATTTTATCGACTCCAACCATAGGATCTTAAATATTAACACATCAAAATGTTTGCAATAGTCTCTTCTTCAGAACTCAGTTTTGTTCCAGACATTTCTTGACACCTATAATGTCCTAATCAACTCCCATTATAAAAGTGAATTTTGTTTGTTTTTCGTTGTATTTTAGAAAAATGAGGAGTTTTATGACACTAACCATGGGATCTTAAATATTAGTATATCAAAATGTTCATAAAAGTCTCCTCTAAAATATTCAGTTTGGTTCCACAAATTTCTAGTAACAAAAGTCTCTTAATAAACTCCCCCCATCCCATTAAAAAGTCAAATTTTTAAATCTTTACGGTCAAATTTTAGAAAAATGAGGAGTGTTGTGACTCCAACCATGGTATCTTAAATATTAATACGTCAAAATGTGAGCATGTCTCCAAAACAAGATTCGGCTTGGTGCTTGACATTTCTGGACACCTAAAATGTCCTGATCTCCCCCTTGTAAAAATAAATTTTGTATAATTTTGATTGTATTTGAAAAAATGTAGAAGTTTTAACATTTCAACCATAGGGTCTTAAATAATAATACATCAATATGATCGCAAATGTATCCTCTACCAGAATTATTTTGGTCAAAGACATCTCTAGTCTCCTAAAATTTCCTATACAACTCCCCCCCTTTTAAAGAATCCAAATTCTTCGGTCTTTTTGGTTCCAGACATTTCTAGGCACCTAAAATGACCTAATCACCTCCCCCCCTTTTTTAAGAATTCAAATTTTTCGGTCTTTTTGTTTGGATTTTAGATAGTTGAGGAGTGTTACGACACCAACAATGCGATCTTTAATATTAATGCATCAAAATGTTCGCATCAGTGTCCTCTTCCACATTCAATTTGGTTCCAGAAATCTCTTGTCGTCTAAAATGTCCTAATCCCCTTTCTTTAAGCCCCCTTTCTTTCTTAAGATTTTAAATTTTAGTGTTTTTTGTTCAGATCTTAGAAAATTGATAAGAGCTAACACTCCATCCATAGGATCTTAAATATTAATGCAAGAAAATGCTCGAAAAAGTTGCCTCTACAAGATTCAGTTTGATTTGACATTTCTAGCCTTTTAAAATGTCCTTATAACCCCCCCTCAATAAAGTATTAAACATATGATTTTTATCATATTTTAGGAAATTGTGGAGTGTTATGATTTCTTTCATGGGATCTTAAATATATATATTAATAAATTAAAATGTTTGCAATAGTCTCCTTTTCAGAACACAGTTGGCTTCCAGACATTTCTTGACGCCTAAAATATCCTAATCACACCCCACTATAAAAGTGAATTTTGTGTGTTCTAATTTCAAAATTTACTCAAAATCTGCATAAATTTCCGATTTATACACAAACAAAAGGTTTTTTTCAGTAGTAAATCACATTCTAAGACTAACTGTGGTATTTATTATATTACAAAAAATATATTTTATGAGAAAAAAGGGATATCGTATGGTGTGCCCATATGGTACCCGTGACTTCAGATTCCCCCCACGATTCACTTCAAAATTCCCTTATATCTTACAAAATACCTAATATGTATACAAAAAAAATGATGCAGTTTAGTAGTAAATCACTTTTCTAGACTTACTGTGGATTTGGTTTCATTATGAAAAATATATTTTACGAGAAAAATGAGTTTTTGTAAAGTGTGCCCAAGTATCACATAACGCTAAATTCAAAATTTACTCAAAATCTGAATAAATTTCCAGTTTATGCACAAACAAATAGTTTCATTTAGTAGTAAATCACATTCTAAGACTAACTGTGGTATTCATTTTATTATAAAAAATATATTTTAAGAGAAAAAAGTGATAACATATGGTGCGCCCATATGGTACCTGTGACTTCAGATTCCCACTACGATTGACTTCAAAATGCCCTTATATTCTTCAAAATACCCTTTTCGTATACAAAAAAATTACCAAGAATCACCTAGTCACGCCTCCCCTGTTTTTAAGAATTCAATATTTTCTGTCGGATTGTTTGGATTTTAGATATTTGAGGAGTGTTACGACACCAACAATGCGATCTTTAGTATTAATACATCAAAATGTTCGCATCAGTGTCCTCTTCCACATTCAATTTGGTTCCAGACATCACTTGTCGTCTAAAATGTCCTAATCAGCCCCCTTTCCTTTTTTAAGAATTCAAATTTTTCGTCTATTTGGTCGGATTTTAGAAAATTCAGAAGAAATACAACTCCAACCATAGGATCTTAAATATTAATACATGAAAATGATCGAAAAAATCGCCGCTGTAAGATTCAATTTGATTCAAGACATTTCTAGGCATCTAAAATGTCCTAATAACCTCCCCCCCTCTATAAAGTATTAAACTTTTGTTTTTTTATAGTATTTTAGGAAATTGAGGAATATTATGATTTCAATCATGGAATCTTAAATATATATTAATACATAAAAATGTTTGCAATAGTCTCTTCTGCAGAAATCAGTTTGGTCCAGACATTTCTTGACACCTAAAATGTCCTAATCAACCCCCACTATAAAAGTAAATTTTGTGTCTTTTTGATTGTATTTTAGAAAAGTGAGGAGTGTTATGACTCCAACCATGGGATCTTAAATATTAGTATATCAAATTGTTCATAAAAGTCTCCTCTAAAAGATTCAGTTTGGTTCCACACATTTGTAGTAACTAAAGTCTTATATTCAACCCCCCCCCTTTAAAAAGTCAAATTTTAAAATCTTTATGTTCACATTTTAGAAAAATCATGAAAGTTGCGACTCCAACCATGGTATCTTAAATATTAATACGCTAAATGTGAGCAACAGTCTCGTCTGCAAGATTCAGTTTGGTGCCAGTGAAAATATATCAATTTAGATCACCCAGACGATTGTCAATATTATTGGAATTGTCTGGGTACACAAGAAGAAATTGATTCTTCCAGATAGGTAGGAGGAGGCAGTTTAATGCTTTGGATATCTGCTTGCTACGTTGGAAAGACCAGTCCAGTGTTTCTGGATGAAAGACAGAAACAGATTATATTCAAATTTTAAAAATTAGAGCTTCATCCCTATGGCGCTAATCTAGGAGGAGTAAATTAGATATTTCTACAATATGGATCATTAATGGTTTGAAAGAAATAATATTTGGTTTTTGCCATAGCCTGAATACCTGACAACTCTAAAAGTATAGACCTCAATATTGTTAAAAATATTTGGTCATAAACTCTTCGGCGTGTTTACGCCAGAGGCAAGCAATTTTAATCTTTAATTGAATTTCGAGAAGCTTTAAATTGTGTTTGGACCATTTTTGTCAAACCAAAATTAAAGGATTCATTGGAAAATAGAGTCTTTGAAGTAGTTAAAGCTAATGACTAAAGAATTTCTTGTTAACAAGAAATTTATTTATATTTTTAGAAGTATTCTACTTTTTTTCACACAGTATGATGTGAATGAAATTAATTTTTCATTATAATTAGCAAATTTTTTATTTCATGTTACAGATATAGTTATCTGATTGTAAATAAGCTTTTAAAGGTGCTATAATGAAATTATTACCTAAAAATTTAAAGTTCTTCCCTTATTCGTAAAAACCTAGTGTTTTAAAACCTTTCCCCGGATTACTTCAGACTTGTATCATCTTGATGTACTGTGTGGACGTCCTTCAAACTATATCATAAGAAGAAACCAACGCATGTTTGTAGTTTATTTTGAGAATGTTCTTTCTGCTCAGAAATTTTTATTATTTGTTGCAATTATTTACTACACTCGATATGAAATTGCTCTTCAAATACTTTCAGTATTTTTGCCGTAAAAATTCAATATAATTCCAAGTAATTTTAACATTCAAATATTTAAAAATAGAAAAAAATGTATGACAATAGCAAATACGAAAGGTCATATTCTATTACATTCTGACTCTCAATATATTTGGAAAATTCGCTTGAACTATACATGGCTATGTTATACTAATTTACAAGAATTGAAATATTTAGTTAATTTTATCTTTGAAATAACACATTTATGCTAACAAAAATGCTTTCCAATATTTGCGTATAACAACTTGAATGGGATTGATTGAAAATCGCTTGTCTTTTCATGGATTACTATTATCACAGAAAGTGATGTATCATTCCAGTATTGATTTTCCTTCTCACATTCAATACTTATGTAGTCACCAAACAGTTTACTGAGAAATAATTTTATTAAGCTGAATATTTACAAGAATTACTTTACATTTAATAGTTTACTATTATTTCTGTTTAACAATAACTTAAACATACTTCATATATTTAGCAGTTAATATTAGAACAAATACCATTCTTTTTTGTCTGTTAATATTTTAACTAATTTCTTTAATTGTTAATATTTAACTAATCTCTAATATTCTTAAAAGTTTAATAAGAGATTTCTAACTTTACACTGTAGCATAACTTTTTAATTATTTAGAATTTTTGGGAGATTAAAAAATCAGCTTGCCGAAGAAACATTCATAAAATTTTCTGCTGCATACGAGCAAGTTTTGAGAGGTTAATGACGAAAATTTTGATATTGTGTTTACAAAATCTGTATTTATGTGCTTTTCTTTGTAAATTCATTATAATACACACAGCTTAAGTTACAAAAATATTTCATAAGATATGTTCTATAAAAAATATCTGTTTATTTATTTAAAAAAATATGTTATCCATTGATAATTAACTATTCGAATATTTTAATTTGTTTATCAATTAAACTGATATCAATTATTACATTACCCTGTTATAAAAAAAAAACCAATTTGAATTGAAATATGTGAGAATGAGTTTAAAAATAATAAAACAAGCAATTGTACTAAAGTTTATTAACATATAATTACATACACCATAATTGTTTTAATACACACATTATATACACAAATAATTGTGACAAAATTTTTAATTTATTTACTCATAAGATTTCATGAAAACCATTTTATTTCTTTGGCATTTGAGTTACGCATAAATCAGATTAACATTATGCTGAATGAAGCGAATAATTTTAAAGCAGTATCATAAGTTTTCGAAAAATATTTATGATGATTCTTTCAAGTAGTGCTTCTTCCTCAAATTAATTTGAAAAATCTCTTATTTAATCATTTGCATAGGAAAAATTTAATACAATTTATGGGACAATTTATTAATCAAGAAATCTTATTTTTATGGCAGGAAAATAACTTTGAAGTGAAAGTAGAAAAGATAGGAAAGAGGGAAACTTTCGAATGTTAGTACAGAGCGGAAGATATTCAAAGCTATGTTCCTGACATTTTGTGATTATAATCCTCCTCACAGCATAAGTATTCTTAAACACAGCAAAAGTACAATGAAAAAAATAATTGAGCAAGATGCCATCTTTACACAGTCACCAAAATTTTTTAATTTTAGAATTTGATACAAAATATATGCCTAGACTATGAAATCTTTCTTTTGTTCATTATTAGATCATGTACAAAAGTTTTGAGATGTAAAACAGCATAGTAAAATAGTTTGCTCAAAGTTTTATTTTTAGATATTATATTTAATTTATATTATTATATTTATTTTTTATATTTTAACTAAGACATTTGAATACATTTTTAAAGTCCTTTTTTAATAATTCTTTATTATAGTTACAACATTTTTATAATCAAAGAGTATATGAAATTTGATATTTAAAAATACTACACGTATTATAAAAATAAATATCATTTGAACGATAGGTTTTTTTTTTTTTTTTTTTTTTTAAAAAATCAAGTAATCAACATCAAAGCCGCAATGATTGAGTAACTGATACAAAATTTCACTGCTGTCAGAAAACCGTCCTTTCCTATTGCACATAACATTCTTTATAATATAAAATTTTCAGTTACTTGTCTATCACACCATTTGATCCAAGAATAGATAATTGCAGGCATGCCAGAAAAATAAGTTAACAGGTTTGTATAATGCACAATTACAGTATCAATTCTTTACAAGTACTTTGACAGTTACAAATATGCACACTGATTTTTTACAAATTTTTTTTTAATTAATTAATAGCTAACTTTCTCTATGAATACAAAAACTTTATATACAGAAAATCATTCCATTAACATACTATTAAAAAAACAAACAGTAATTATACATAGAAGTTTGGTTTTCAACCATAAAATGAAACAAACACACACTTTAGAAAAAATGCCATCTAATTATAAGTATTTAAATATATTTTCAACAAGTATTCAACCAAATCAAGCAAAAGTATATTAGTAGCAGACTACACATTTATAGTCATTAACTATCCACTTCACAAGATGCTCCTAAATTGCATTTTAAATTTATATTTTATTAAAGAGAGAGTTTTAAATAACAGCAAAATCATTAATTAAGACATAATTTAATAATATAAAACTGAAAATAACTTGTATGTTTTTATATACATTTTACACAATGATGTTCCTTATGTAATTAAAAAATTTAAAGCATAGCAAATTATGCATAAAAAACTTTTAAGTCAACGGGAGTGGTTTTTAAGAGAATCAAATTCTATCACACATTAATAAAGCAGAACTGATTTTCTTGGCATAATATTTAGCAGTTCACTTTGAGTAAGTCAGCAATAAATATTAGGTTTTTATATGTTAAACATACTGGTGTGGATTATTGTGAAATGAATAAAACTATTAGTTACTAATAGATGTCTGGAAAATATACTTTTTGAAATATTACAAGGGAGACTATGAATTTTGATTCAGCAAACAAAGCAGTGTCTAAATTAGTTTGGACACTAATTGAGTAATATGTAATTAAATGGCTGTTAAAAACAGAAGGAAACCATATAAATGCATTCTTACATAGAAAATAATTATCTGAACTTTTTAGTAACAAAAGTAAAATAATTTGTCAAGACTTGTGCAAATATTTCTACCAATTTTTTTCAAAAATTTAGGTTATTAATGATTTTCGTTTACTCACAAATATAATGTCAGATTCTTTACTTACAATAATCAACATGCTTCATAAACCCAATTGCATATAAAACAATCAAGATAATTGAGAAACGATGTTTTAATACAAAATCTGATATCCCTTATTAAAAATTTATATTTTAAGAATGCATTATTAGAATTGCACAGAGTGTTACTGATAATATTGTGGAATATGCATTTTATCTAAGACTTTTTTTATACGAACACTTTGAATATATCTTTTTGTCACAGTATGCCTCATAATACAAATTCTTTTGCGTTAAAATTTCATACTTTTACCATTTCCTAAGTTACTGTTATTTATTAATTAAATAAAAGCGTTTACATTTTGATTGGCATTTAAACAAAGGCTTCAGTTTTACCATCAAAATATTTAATCTAATAGATTTATGTTTCTTTAGCCATTTGTAAATTTTATTAGTTTCTAGAACACCACGTTTTACATTCATAAATACCACTAATATAAAACAGAAAGTAAAATTATTGCCATCTATTTTTTACTTTAAGAAAATAATAAAGTCTTACTATCAACTTTATTGGAATTTTAATGATTTACACAATTGATGTTTATAGTAATCGAAAGTATTAGTCATAATAAATCATCATCAATTTTTATGAAAAGTTATTCATGATTTTCAAAGAGTGAAGTAAAAATACCTGAAATTTCAAGAACCTTATAGTTTTCCCTCTCCTTTTTCCCCTTCAGAAGTTTAACCAATTTGCTATGATAAAAATTGGGCGAAAATGTTAGCATTGAATTTTACATATCGAAATTTCTTTGATAACTATTCAAATTCAAAGATATACATTTAATTACTTTAGTGAAGAAATTTCATTAGTTTTGAAACCAACCAATTATAAATTTAATTTAAGGAAAACTAAATCCTTATTTTTGGATCATTATACTGAACGATATCAAACAGGTTTTCTTTGCTATAAATAAATTTCCCTGGAAAGGTGGCAATTCTTGTGAAAGTGAACTTTTAATAAAAGTTTAAAATTCCATAAACAAGATCAGTCTTACACAACCTTTATAAATGATTCGTTGGCAGTAAAATAAATATTGCCCAAAATTTCAGAAAAGCTACTTTTCTTGTATTCAATTTTTACAATTTAAAATACACCATATATTTAAATATTTTATATTTCTGCAGCTAATATAAAATATTTCCAGCAATATAGGAAAAAAATTTTCTATTGGAGGAAGCAGGATTTACTTACCTAATACTACACTAAATCTCTAATATTAAATCTAAACCTATACTACTAGCCTAATCATAAGTTAACTAATTCTAAACTTAATCTATAAACCTAACTATGAACTAAATCTAATGAAAAAAACATGTAAGCTCCTGCCCCTTCCAATAAGTATATACATTCAAACAAGGACATTTACTTTAATTTACATTATGATAAATCCAACTCACTTTAACAGAATTGAAAATTTTCCATTTTTGTAATATTTCTGCACAAAACATTATAAAACCAAAATTTACAAAAAAGAAATACCTAATGGACACGAATTTGTTGTTTAATTGATTTAAACACAAGATCAGCAAAAAGAATCTTCAGGCAGAAAAAAATTTAAGCTGTATTTTTTTATACAGCTTAAAAGAAAGGTGATTTATTTACCCCTTTCTTATCATTAAGGTTTTCGGAAAAAAAAATTTGATTAATAAATCAACTATGAAATCTCAAATCATAAGATTCATTATAAGGATTAAAATCATGGTTTTGTATTACTCTTACTTTATTTTCAAGGAAGCACATTTTTGTTAAAAGTTGACGTTTTTTGAAGAAATAAGCTAACTGGAAAGAAAAGGATACATTAAAAGTCCAAGTATATTATTGCCATCACTTAATAAATTTATTTCACTTTTGGTATGGTAAACCAGCCTAATCATACATCGCAATTGATATGTTGTGATTCCTGGCTTTGCATACATCTGTAAGCTTCTTTTCTAGCAATATCTGCTTATGCGTTAAATTAGGCCAAAACCTGTCGCGTTTTTAGATTGAAGACTACAGGATGTTCTGCAGTAGAGAGCCAAAATTAATTAATGAGCTCTTTAAACGTTTGAATTGTTTACTTCCCTAGAAATTTCAGAAAATTTATATATTGGACAGTACAAGAATAATTTTCCAAAATTTTACACGTATAACGAAATAAGAAAGTATGTGAGGTTGACTGCTTATTTAAGCAAGCAATTAATTTTAATTCATAGGAATGGTAACCTAATTTTACTTAATATAGATGCTCTTGACAAGAGACAATTTAGAAATAGCAATACAAAAACAAAATTATTATGTAACTATTTCTTATCCACATCAACAGAAGCATCTAGATCAACAGCATCATCTAATATATGAACCTGTACTTCCAATAAACCAATGAGTCACAATTAAAGGTGCAAGATTCAGCTTCATGATATCGAAGAATGTGAGGGACCAAAAGTCTAAATTGGTGGATCTTTGGAATTTAGTAGCAGGAACAAAGCAGAGGACCGCAAACTACCATTGCCATCATTTTTTAATACTAACCAATTCTTTCATTTCAGTGAAATATTTATAAAAATGCCATTCTATACAAAATAGCAAAGATAAAATGAGAATCATTGAAAAGCCGAATTTTTCCTCCCATCACAAAGAACATGTCAGATCTGAACAATGTAACATGACACTCGCTTTTGTTTGCTAGCAGCCTAAAAAACTACATATCTGTGTTATGTTGAAAAGAAAGGCTTTTCAAAGATATTTGGGATCAATATTTTTTGCCAAACTTTTTTTTTTTTATAAAAAATAGTTTTTATAATTTATCTTATAATTTTAATAAGATTAGGAGTTAACAATTTCAGAATTTCTGGCCACTTAGTTGAAAAACAATACTGTGCAACTTAAAAATGTGCCAATTTAAATGTGCCAATTTTATTAGTTAATGTAAATTTAAAATCATTTTAATAATTAAAATATAGCTTACAAATTTTCCCATTTTTGATTTAATTCCACATTTGATTCCATTAGAGCATATGATTGAATCAACTTTAGAAATGTACTTAAATAGACTGAATATGATTTGTAAAGTTTAGTTTTGAAATTAAAGAATTTTCCAAATTCCCTAATTTGTTTTTTCCATTCCACTACTTTGTCAGGTAATTTTGTTATGCAATAATTTTCCACATTCTTTTTTATATCTCAAGCCATCATCTTTCAACATTTTTTTTTACATTGGAAATAATTCTTTGTATATTATTTAGTTGACTTTTTCATGTGGGAAAAAAATTGAATTTTAGCATCAAATAGTGATTAAATAACTTTTCCTCAACAGTGAAAATATTTATCTGGCAATCTAATATGTATTTAAGTGTACATATAAGTTTTAGTTGGCAGCCATGAATAAAAATGATTGTAAATCCTTATTCCTTTAAGTATTTTATATTAAAATACAAAAATCAAATCTGAAAATTCTTCAATAAAAAATAAATTTTTTATTATTCAGCTTTGAAATGAATTCTCTGGACATTTTCCCCACAGTTGATAATTGTTTTTTAAAATAATCTTTGAGGCATTGGGACTATCAATAGCTCACAGTGCAATTCTAATGAAAACCAACACAGAACAAAGATACACAAGAATGGGTTACTTTTAACTCAATATACTAGACTAAGCAAACTGTCACTAAAAGTTCAGCATACTATCATTTGCCCCTTTTTATTTATTAATCAACTTATTCATTGCAATCTTCAACATTACTTTAGAATACTCTTGTGTGTCCATGTCCTACCACATAGGAAAGTACTGAAACTTAATACATGCTCTTATTTGATAGCTAAAAGGTTTACATTTATTTTAATTAAATAAAAATTTATGAGTTTTTAATTAAATATTTCAAAATGAATTCACCGAAATTTCTAGAAATCACCAAATGTTAAAAGTGAAATTTCAATCTGTATAATGCTATTATAAACAAAATTACATAAGGAACATCTTAAAATAACTATTACCAAAAAGTTTATTTGATAGTTAAATACAGAAATGAATTTAATAATCAACATAAAAAAAATCCTATAGTTATAATTTAGAATACATACAAGAAATGCAAACTATGTACTTAAAATGACTTTTAAAAAAGTATTAAAAAATTTATGTTTTCCATAGCGTCATGTGAAAAAATATGATCAAAACAAACATTATGGTTGAATGTGTATCAACAATGAGATTTTTTCCCTTCAATTTCTGCTACTTGTTTATCATCATAGCCACCACTTAATTTGCATCAGAGCCACTTTTCAGACACAGTCAGGATGCACCACGTTCAGGGCTGCAAGACAAAGTATCACAATTATTAAAAAAAAATAAACGGCGATTAAAATCAACACACATGCACAAGAAATAAAAGCCTTAGAAACAGTAAATGGTTCATCACACGCTTTACACCAGTGGTTTAGTTCTTTTAAAAACAAGTGATTATGTGTAAAACTTGTGTATCTGATATAATTATTATTTATACTTACATCCGCACTTCGTAGCGGTAACTGTGTAATGGTGAAAGAAAATGATGGAAAAATTGCAGGTAATTTATTGACGTCCTGCATATTTCATACTAAATTATTTCTTATTCTTGAACTATTCTTAAAATGTCATGTTATTTTAATTAAATATTATTAGACATAAGAAATACATGAAGCAGTCTTTTGCAGGTACCATTAGGCAATAAGTTAGGCATTCCTTTTTTTAAGAATATCTAGAAAACTGTAGGAAATCTGCAAGTCTAATGCTCCATTTTCTCATTCGAATTGCCAAGCAGTACCCAAGAAATTCTGTATTGAGACATTCATAGTTGGTTACTTTTTTATTCAAATAACACTCTCTACATACAAAGACTAACCAACTATCAGGCATGGATGCATATGGAAGAGATTTTTTCCATGTAATTCTTATGGAGATCAAAAATTAGTTATTGCATCATACAGATAAACTATCTGCATTTATAACAAGATATACATCATCTAAAGTGATGAAGAAAAATACTAAATTTATTAATCCCTACACAGGGGTTCAGCTGCTTTTAATTTTGCTTATTTTTAATGGAATATTAATGAAAATTTTATGGAATATTAATGTGAATTTTCATGTTTGTCAGATTTCTTCTCACAATAATCGTTTTTAGAAGCACATTTTGATGGATCTCAAAATTTAAAATCTAGCCTAAAATTTTGTACCAAAGAGTTTCACAATTTTTTGCACATAAGTTTTAAACATAAAAAATCTTCACCCTATTTTTTAGAACGCTTTAATTTTTTAATACTAACGTACATTTTTAAATTGTTATTCCTTACCCATTATTATTAGAAGTTTTATGAAATGATATTTGGTTTGATACTATAATTGCTTAGGGATACTTTAAATGTATTTTATTTCTAAATGCAACATCAGGCATTAAATCTGCAGACACAAGCATTTATTTAGCAATAATTGTGTTCAACATACACTTGCATAAATTTTTTTATGTTTAATCAATTTTATGGCATTTCCATTAGTGATTTAAAGAACAAACAATTTCTAATTTAGGTTTAATTTAAAATAATTGGTATTAATATTTTCAGACGAAGTTCATCTTTTTTGACTTTTATGAAAACGTATATTAAGTGTAAATTCAAGGTATTATGAATTATGCACTAAATATTTTTCACTGAATAATTTAAGTATTAAATGGGTTGAATAATTTAATTTGAAAATTTGATGCTTTTATTAGAAGGAAAATATCCAAATTTATTTAGTAAAGAAGAGTGCTTACTTTTCAGTATTTGCTTAACACAATTTATCCTTCCCTATCTTACAATAATATTCGTCATATTATATATATACTGATATAACAGAAAATGCTTTATTGAGATAATCTATTCTTTACATTACTGAATTATACATTCAACAAAACAGTTAATTTTAGAATGTTTTAAACATCTTCCTTAGATTTTTATCTATTAATATATTGAGTATTTCAAGATGTGAATAACGACTTCTTTTCAAATAAATATAAATATTGAAAACAAAATAAATACAGCTATTAAAAAATGCTTAAGGTTTTTATTACACCTATCAGGCAAACTACCCTTTAAATTTGAAGATTGTCTATTTAGCCTATATGAATATACAGTGAAAATTTTGTAAAGATAGCATGAACCATTTCGATTTTGTGGTTGTTCCATCACATGGAACAATGTGCTGCAGAAGTCGTAAAAGGCAAGCATTGCAGTGAAGCCAATATATGCATACTGGTTTCTGCATCTGATTGAAAAAACAATGCATTACACCTATGTAGCAGATTTACTGTGGTCCAGGGTGCATCATAAGACCTACTATTCTACACCATAAAAAATAAAGATTGATGTGCAGTCTTTTTAGTTATCCAAATAAAGTTTTGGAGCCTGGTTGATATAAATCACTATCATTTTCAATAGCATCCAACACAACATTATAAGACTGAGACTGATCAAATTGTTTAGGAACATATTTCTCTGTATCACTATCTATAAGTTATGATTCACTAGCAGAAGGCAATTTTTGAAGCATTTTTATTGCTTTAAAAGGACTAAGACATCTCTCTACATGTCATTCATTTGCAATTAACAAGTTAAAAAATTAACTAGAAATTAAAATTTTATTTCAAAAAGCAAACTAAAAAAATATATATACACAATATTATGAAACAAATAGCAGGGAAAAGAAAATTCAAGAAAATAATGTGTCTCTAGCTACAGAGGATTCGAGCTAACTGATAGAATCCTTTACCACAATGAAGCTTCCCAATTCAAGAGACCAATAAGCGTGTAGAAATAGTATCCATAAGTAATGCTTCCTTGTACATTGCCCAACATTAGTTTATTACGCATCAAAAGAGAAAAACAGTAAAAAAAATAAACACAGCCGTTTCCCTCAACATTGAGTTCAAGTCTAATTGTGCTCTAAATCGCGTAAAGGAAAAGTGCTGCTGCTGTGTTATGAGAGAACGTTTGTTAGGATCAGTTGTCAACATCCATTGTTCACACCATTAGCTAACTTTGTGTAGAGCGAATTGGATCTTTTTTTCTTAATCTATCAGATGTTAAAGCGGAACACAAAAGAAACACATCGTCACTATTAATGAAGCACAGAACCCCTTCCGGAATTACTTCAAAAATATGTGCCATAAAAAATATTGAAAACAAAATAAATACAACTATTAAATAATGTTTAAGGTTTTATTAACCCTTTCAGACGCACTACCCTTTAAAGTTGAAATATTAACAAACAATTTTATAGGCTATCTATTTAGTCCTATAAGAGTAAGCAGTGAAAATTTTGTAAAGATTGCATGAACCATTTCGATTTAGTGGTTGTTCCATCACATGGAACACTGCACCGCAAAAGTCGTAAATCGCAAGCATTGCAGTGAAGCCAATATACGCGAAAGATTTTTTGCATATGATTAAAAAAACAATGCATTACATTTACTTAGCAGATTTAACGTGGCTCAGGGTGCTTCATAAGAAGGCCTGTTACTCTACACCATAAAAGTAAATAAAATAAAATAAAGAATTATGTATAATCTTTTAGTTATCCAAGTAAGGTTTTGGAGCTGCATAGAGAGTCCGGTTGAGATAAATCCTTGCTAACATTTTCACTGGCATCCGACACAAAATTATCAGACTGAGACTGATCAAGTGATTTAGGAACATATTTCTCTGTATCACTATCACCATCCATATGGTCTGATTCACTAACAGAGGGCAATTTTTGAAGCATTTTTATAGATTTAAAAGGACCTCTCTCTCTACATGCCATTCATTTGCAATTAACAAGTTAAAATAATTAACTAGAAATTAAAATTTCATTTCAAAAAGTAAACTAAAAATATATATATTCTAAGATATAAATATACACAATATTATAAAACGAATAGCAGCGAAAAGAAAATTTAGAGCACAAAAATAATGCTTTTCTAACTAGAGATGATTTGAACTGACATAATTTTTTTCCACACTGAAGCTTCCCAATTCACGAGGCCAATAAGGGTGTAGAAATATTACCCATAAGTAATCCTTCCTTGTACATTCCTCAACATTAGTTTATTATGCACCAAAAGAGAGAAAAATAGTAAAAAAAAAATAAACATAGCTGTTACCCTCAACTTTGAGTTCAAGGCTAATCGTGTTCTAAATCGCGTAAAGGAAAAGTGACGTAGTGGCGCAGTGTTCCAGGTGATGGAATATCTTGTTTTATCAGATAATTCTGCATATACTTTATGCGTAAAAAATTTAAAGTAATATAGATCAATAGTTCAAGGTACAGGCAACAAAATAACAGAAAATTTTTAAACAATTATTTTTAATAATAAAATAGGAAATATTCCCACAAATTAAAGGGATTTAAATAATCTGCAATAATTGAAAATTATTGGTCGTCTTATGTAGTTCTGCCATCTATTATCGAAAAAGAACATTTTTAGCCAAATTTCATCTTTTTATATTAAAATGCAAGGACTTGGTAACAATTTAAAAATTGGTGTTCCATTACCTGAAACATCGAACTGCAAAGGGTTAAGCAAGGGTCTACACTTTAAAATTCCTTGAGTCATAGTTCGATTATTCAAAAAGGATTGAAGAATACTTTTAGAATCTGACAAATACAGAAGCATACGATTTCATAATTGTAAATTCCGCAAATAAATAACACCTCGCCGAATATTGCGATTCAGCGCCAATTTAATGACTGCATTGCTTTAGCACTTACAAATTTCATACCTTGAACTCCTGCATGTATATTTTAAACTCATGATTAAATTTTCAGCAACCATGTCTATAAAAGTATTGAATCGAAATTAGTTTATTTCAATGAATATACAAGTTAACTGCTTTAATTTTTAACAAATATAAATACTTTGGCAGTCAATGGGATAATACATGAGTGTAAAAAAAAGCATGATGGTATGCAAAAAAGAATTTGTGGGAAAACTTACATCATTTAAAATAGCAGAAGAATCCATTTTTCCAACTTCTGTGTCCCTTTTTCCTGCTTAGCAAAACACTTCTTTAATTCCTCCAAAGAACTAGAAATTTTACTGCGGTCTGTATAATTTTTTTACTGAACCAACTGGAATCTCAGGATGTTTAACCAAGGTACTCCTGTCTGACAATAAACAAATTGGATGAATAAAAAAAATAATAATAATGTGATAGTATAAAAGCAAATTATCCTAATATTTGCTATTCACTCAATTATTAAAATGTAATTCTCCAAAACATTTTTTATATTGTAAAACAAGTTACTACAAAAATTGAAGCCAATGCCACTTTTACATAAAAAGTTTTATCATGGTACTAAAATCATTACGTTTAAAGAGTTAGCTTTTGTTATTTATATCTTTAACTGCTACAACTAAATGCCACCATTATTCAGAAAGTGGGGATTGCTTAATAATATATTTGTAATGATTTTTTCCTCTTTTTCTTTACACAATCACTTACTTTTTAACATTTGTACTACAATAAATACAATATAGATTCAAAATTTCTCATACACTTTTCTGATAGCATTAAATTATGAACCTGCAATTAAAACTGCACAAATGATTGAGGAAAACAGAATGCAGAATCCAAAAACAAAATGCAAAAAATGCTTTCTCAGTTTTTTTACAACTTCTAACAATTCTCATATTACTGCTGAATCTCAAAAATTATTGCATCAAATATGAAGGAAAATTTGAAAGTTCGAATTTTGTTTCAAGAAATCTCAGCATTATACTTAACCTGAAAGAATACCTGGGTACAACAATACAAAGCCATGCATAGACTATATGATATAATGAACTGTTAGAGCAGAAGGTTATAACATAAGATTTCTAAAGCTTGTGACTGGATACCACAAATATTTAAGCATAGGATTGTGTTGTATCTATTTTAATTAAAGTTTAGAAAAGGATTAGAATTGTTATCCTGCATACTTCTGTAAGTGAGGGATATTGCTATAGTTGGGAAACCCAGTGTTTCGAGGATTAATAATCAGAAGAATTTGGGGATGTCTCTGACATAAAAGTGCAGACACAAATACAAGACCACAACTTGAATTTTCTTGCAAGAAATAAAATTCCTCCCTGTAAAACAATTATAGATCTTCAAGAAGAATTATTAGCTATTGGTGTGAGAATCAATTCATCAACAACTAAGGGAAGGCTTACTCTATCTGGGGGATTTACAAGAAAATGTATCACTAAAGTTTTTCAATACCTGCAATGATAGGAAAAAGGTTTGAATTGGGCCAAGAAATATGGACAACAAAAGACTAGAAGAAGTTTGTATTCAGTGATGAAACACTTTTTTTGAAGAAGAGTTGATCAAGATTTGTCAGCATGAACAAATTAAGAATGCAAGAAGGAACAACATTACATATGAACAGTTAAGCATTCAAAACAGATGCATTTGGTTATCTTACTTCTGGAGGGTCTGTCAGGTAATTAACAGTTGAATGGATAATAGACTTCTATAATCAACTGAAAAATTATGTCTATTGTGTAAATGTTCGCTGGTGTTGATATCTATCCACAAGATCTGGCTCCATACTGTAACTTCAATGTTAGCAAAGTAATCTTTTTCAAGAACAGAAATTAGCTATTTTTGACTGGTCTGGTAGTTCTGCTGACATAAATTCGACGGGTAATTTGTGGAGAATTGTAAAGGAACATATGAGTAAAATGGACTGTTCAACAGAGAATTTAATTAAAAAGTTCTAACATTTGGTTTCATGATGAAAACTTAAAAGTTTATAATTTTAGTATGAACTTTTTACACGCCAAATCATGTTCCAGATCAAATTCGAGCTAATTTGGTTTGATTATTGTTCATAGTCATTTCTTTACACATGCAGACTAATCAGAACTTATGGTTTAAAGAAGATCCCAAAGCACTAGAAGCACCAAAGCCAAAGGTGGCAATTGGACCCACTAGGTGCTCTTGAACCAAAGGCAAGAGTACTAACCTGCTCTGCTCTCATTCAAGGAATATGACTATTTCATATTAGCTACTTTAACTAGGATTTAAGTTAACCTATACTAGTCAAATATTTGCAACTTATTGTGTTTGTACCAGAAAATTTATATAATGGTGTACATCTTACAAAATGATAAACAGTTTTATGTCTGCAATAAGTGAATGTTTATAGTTTTAACTAAGCAAATCTAAAATCAAATCAACTGGAAGGTGTAAAAAACACTAGCATTTAAATATCAATTCAAATTAACGATGCAAACAATTATAAAAAAATAATTGATATTGGTATACATTATCTTAGTGCCTAAAGATAAATATAAAAACAGCCTTTATCATTGATTACAATGTGATGCGAGATTACAAAAAACTTTCAGATGACATAAAAAAAAATTCAACACCTTAAATTATCAAATAGTTACCCCACTCCCCGAAAATAAAATCTGGCAAAAAAAAAATTGGCGAGAGAAATAATTTAAAAACATTTATCATTTTAGATAATTTTACAGTGCATTCTTACAATCTAATTTATAGCATACTATTTTAAAAAATATTTAAATACTTTTCATTGACACGTTTCCTTAGCACAACTATATAAATAATTTTTTCTGTATCTGACTTCATTCTTTTATGAACATTAATTTATGGTTAGAATTCTTCTTCTGTAGAGCTTAGTAAAGTTTTTTAATTAACTGTCTCCTTTTCAATTTTTAGTGACGTAAATTTCTTGTGCCTTTCCCAACATATATGGTTTGCATTTTTTTTTTTTTTGACTGCCTGTTTTGGAAGGAAACATTTAAATAGCAAATCTACAGCATTTGATAAATATTTTTTAATTTATCGTCAACACTAGTTACAATATCTAAAAGGAACATTCTACAAATTAAGAAAATAACACTAAAAAGAAAAGACAGTTATATTCTCACTAATCTAATACTATTTTAAACATATTGATTACAAATAATTTTTCTAAAGCCAGAAACTTTCTGATAAGTATTTCATAATCTTTGTTTTTCGTCATGCACATGAAAAATGTATATTAATGCATGTACATCAAAAATGTATTCCACTGTAAAAGAAAAAAAAAATTAAGATGTTCAACTTCAAAATTCTTATCTACGATCAAAAGAGTTTTTCACAGAAAAGTTATATTATACTATTTTTCTAATCCATGCTTGGTCAGGTAAATATCAAACAGAAAATGTAATGTACCTGAATTTCAACAAAATCACTATATACCGTATTTTCCTGTACATAATCAGCGGATTATACGTTAAATAGGTTCCGAATTTCATTGTGCGTATTATACGTTGCCGCGTATAATCTAACAAAAAAATATTTTTTCATCAGAAAAGCTTACAATAAAGTTTTGAAAAAAAAAAGGTCATTTATGTTTCATAATATATATATGTATATATATATATATATATATATATATATATATATATATATATATATATATATATATATATATATATATATATATATATATATATATTATATATATATATATATATATATATATATATATATTATATATATATATATATATATATTATATATATATTATATATATATATATAACAGTTGGCGCCAATATTCAGTTGACTTATTTTAAATAATAATTAACTTTAATCAGTATTGTCCAATTACGTTGAAAAGCGAATTTAGTTCTTCTAAATGGTTATTAAAGTTGCCATTCGTTAACGTCATTTTGCCTTCTGTTTTGACATGATCTGTTTCGCTCTGAAAACATTGAAATTTATATATTGTCAAAGGGAAGTGTAGTGAAGTGTAGTGTTATTAATCACAGAGAAAATTTTAAATTGAAAGCTATAGGGGAGGCAAATTAAAAAAATGTCGACAAATGTGCAGTGTAAGGTGAGGAACAAAACCTGCGGGGTACGAAAGAAAAAATGTATTCCATGTGCAGTAATCCATTTCTTACACTTAACTATTAACGAAACAAATATAGTTTATTTTAAAAAATATTTCTAAATCACGTTTTGAAAGCTATTAAAATCTAAAAATCGATTAGGTTTTACTAGAATCTTCTCGGACATAGATCGATATCGAGCTTTCATCTCAGTTAATCGCATATTGCGTTAATATGGATTCAAACAGATCTTTATAAATGTTTTTTACGAGTAGAATTTATTATATTTTTAATTACAATGAATGTATCTTTTTATTTTATTTGGCATCAAATTATCAGCAGTACAAATTTTCGACTATTCATTTTAAAAATTGCTACTTATTGTACGCCGATGCGGATTATATACAGGAAAATATGGTAATTCCTAAGAAATGGAAAACCCCAGTTATAAAGATCTATTCTTATCAACCACGAAAAATAAGATAATTGAATATTATGATGTTATTAGGATGCATATTTTTAAATCTAGTTACTTTTAACTTTTCATTAATATGTAAATACAATATTTAAGTAATTCAGTTTTAAAAAAGAATCCTTTAATAGATGAATTTGGGTAAATAAATTAAATCTGATCAGTTTAAAATTGCTACACAATACATAAAAGACAACTAAAAAGTAGTTTTTCAACCAAAATATGAAAAGGTAAAAAAAAATCTTTGTCAAAAAGAATAGCCATTTTTCTCATAATTTATTAGAGTAGGTGAGAAATCAAATGAGAATAAGAATGATGCGCTATAATTATTAGAATGTATTAAAATTTGGATGCAATTTTATATTTTTGATAAGAGAGTCACATTTTCTTATGTGTATCTTTGCTGACAATTACTTCAAAAAAGATAATTGACAAAATCATTTTAGAAATCTCATATTTCACCATTTAAAAATATCAATGCAGTCTGTTTCAATGAACTGTAGTCCAGACCTAATCAGGGATGGAAGAACAAGTGTAGGGATCTACACCAACATTAAGAAAACTTGACTCGGTCAGCTTATCGACCTCTGTATTCTAAGCTTTCTTGCTCTGATAACTAGGTAGTGAAAATGGGCCTATAAATACATTTTAAAATTTACTATTTTAGTTTTACGTTAACAGTTAAATACAAAATTAGAGGAATTAATTTCAATGAATGAAATTGCTTACAACAAGACAAAAATTCAGTTTTAGAATACTTGTTGAATACAAAAGATAATTGACTATTATTCATTTGCAAAGATTTGAGAAGTCTTTCCCTTCAATTTGTGCATTTTAAAGAAAAGATTTAAAAAAGTCCTCACATACAAATAGAACTAATAAAATATTTCACAAATAAATATTAACATAAATTGGGGTTTTTAAATTCTCAAATTTGTAAAGGTTGGTTGTTGGTGGGTTGCTTTTTATGGCGCAAGGTCCAAAAAGGATAAACTGTATCATTGTCAAAATAAAAGCTTGATTAAATATACCTAATTGTAAACATGAAGTACATTTTAAGTTTTTATCCTCTTAAAAAAACTAAGAAATTGGTCGAACTAAACACAAAAGTTAAACAGAATTAAATCCATATTAATTTTTACTGGAATACAAAATTTTTATAAAACAGCAATACAAAAGAATTATAAATAAAATTTTAAGTTATTGGGGGAGGACATCTGGAATTTCTTGTTAATAAAATTAATAATAATTCTTTGATCCATTTTTCAAGATTTGCTTCTTTTGATAGAGTCTTTCTTCTAAGACTCACATATAAATCTATTCCTGTTTAATAGACAAATATTGGCTTTATTATTTAAAAAGGAATTCAGGCATGTTTTACAAACTGAAACTGGGTAATGTACTTGCACTTACATTGTTTTTTCTTTAATGATATAAAAACTGGTTTGATCCACACAAGGATTTCGAATTTCTTTTTCACTATCTGAGATGAACTGTTATCATGCTGTGATTTTCCCAACAAATTTATTTGTTAGGAATTTATAACAATTTTCAGTCTTCAACTCTTAAAATATTAATCCTTGGAAAAATCCTTAATAACCTTATGATTATCTCCTACACTTTCAATAGAATTTTCGAAAAAATTATTTCAATGGTATCACAAATCAAATTTCTATCTGAAAGAGAATACACACACACACAAGTAACAAATTTAAAGCAAGTAAACTCGAACTTAATTCATATGCAACATTTACAATATCAAAAAGATTGGCAAGAATTCAATGCTGTAGATTGTTTCAGTAAAAGCAGTTTTCAGCATGAGTGAGGAAATTCAAGGATTTAGTGAGAAGACTTTTCAAAATATAGAATTTCACAAGTACTTAATTTTGGAGAACTTTTTATCTAATCAATATTAGATAAACATCCATTCTTCGACAACAAGAAAACAAAGTATTTATTAAAAGCCATGACAAGTATGTTGAGATTAAGTTTGATTTATTCTGCTCATCATTTAAGTATTAACATTTGTAGATGTTACAGTTAATTATAAATCCTTACAAATATTCAATTCCAAGTTATGGCATCTAATCCACAGTGCATTATCTATAATAAATCAACCTATAATACATCAAAATGTTCGCAATAGTCTCCTCTACAAGATTCAATTTGGTTCCAGACATCTGTAGTCTTCTAAAATGTCTTAATCAAACCCCCCTTTTTTAAGAATTCAAATTTTTGTGTACTTTTGGTCGGATTTTAGAAAATATAGAAAAGCTAAGACTAAACTAAGAGATTTTAAATATTACTACATCAAAATGTTCGCATCAGTGTTCTCTACAAGATTCAATTTGGTTCCAGATATCTCTAGTTTCTAAAATGTCCTAATCAGCCCCCCCCCTGTCTAGGATTGAAATTTTTGTGTATTTTTGGTTGGATTTTAGAAATTTGAGGAGTGCACCGATTCTAACCGTGCGATCTTAAATATCAATGCATCAAAATGTTTGCAGCAGTCTCATCTACAAGATTCAGTTTGGTTCCTGACATCTCTAGTCTTCTAAAATGTCTTAAGCTGCCCCCCTTTTTTTAAGAATTTAAATTTTTGTGTCTTTTTGGTCGGATTTTAGAAATTTGAGAAGAGCTACCACTCCAACCCTAAGATCTTAAATATTAATACATCAAAATGTTCGAAAAAGTCTCCTCTACAAGATTCAGTTTGATTCAAGACATTTCTAGCCCTCTAAATTGTCCTAATAACCCCCCTATAAAAATCAATTTTCTTTCTTTTTCATTGTATTTTAAAAAATTGAGGAGTGTTATTACTCCAACCATGGAATCTTAAATATTAATACATAAAAATGTTTGCAACCGTCTCCTCTAAAAGACTCAGTTTGGTTCCAGACATTTCTAGCCACCTAAAATGATATAATCACGTCACACCTTTTTAAAGAATCCAAATTTTTTAGTCATTTTTGGTTGGATTTTAGAAAATTGAGGAAAGCTACGACTCTAACCACGGGATCTTAAATATTAATACATCAAAATGTTCGCAATAGTCTCCTCTACACGATTCAATTTGGTTCCAAACATCTCTAGTCTTCAAAAATGTCTTAATCAAACCCCCCTTTTTTAAGAATTCAAATTTTTGTGTACTTTTGTTCGAATTTTAGAAAATATAGAAAAGCTAAGACTAAACCATGAGATCTTAAAGAATAATACATCAAAATGTTCGCATCAGTGTTTTCCACAAGATTCAATTTGGTTCCATAAATCTCTAGATTCTAAAATGTCCTACTCAGTCCCCCCCCCTTTCTAGGCTTGAAATTTTTGTGTATTTTTGGTCGGATTTTAGAAATTTGAGGAGTGCACCGACTCTAACCGTTGGATCTTAAATATTAATACATCAAAATGTTCGCAACAGTCTCCTCTGCAAGATTCAGTTTGGTTCCTGACATCTCTAGTCTTCTCTTGGTTTAGTCTTAGCTTTTCTATATTTTCTAAAATCCGACTAAAAGTAAACAAAAATTTGAATTCTTAAAAAAGGGGGGTTTGATTAAGACATTTTAAAAGACTAGAGATGTCTGGAACCAAATTGAATCTTATAGAGGAGACTATTGCGAACATTTTTATGTATTAATATTTAAGATCTCGTGGTTAGAGTCGTAGCTTTCATTAATTTTCTGAAATCAAACCAAAAATGACACAAAAATTTGAATTCATAAAAAGGTGGGGCGTGATTGTATCATTTTAGGTGGCTAGAAATGTCTGGAACTAAACTGAATCTTACAGAGGACACTGTTGCAAATATTTTGACGTATTAATATTTAAGATCCTATAGTTGGAGTCAGTTCACTCCTCACACACAATTTTCCAAAATATAATCAAAAAGACACAAAATTGATATTCATAGGGGAGGTGCTTAGGACATTTTAGGTTTCAAAAAATGTCCGGCACCAATCTGAATCTTGTAGAGGAGAATTTTTCGAACATTTTAATGTAATCATATTTAAGATCCTATGATTGGAGTGGTAGCTCTTCTCAAATTTCTAAAATCCGAACAAAAGATAAAAATTTTAATTTTTAAAAACGGGGTGGGTGCTGATTAGGACATTTTAGAAGACTAGAGATGTCTGGAACCAAATTGAAACTCATAGAGGATAGTGTTGCGAACATTTTGATGTATTAATATATTTAAGATCCCATAGATGGAATCCTAACACTTCTCAATTTCCTAAAACCCAATAAAAAACAAAAGTTTAATACTTTAAAGAGGGGGGTTATTAGGGCATTTTAGAGGGACAGAAATGTCTTGAATCAAACTGAATCTTGTAGAGGAGACTTTTTCGCACATTTTGATGTATTTATATTTAAAATCCTATTGTTGGAATCATAGCTCTTCTCAATTTTTATAAAATCCGAACAAAAGTAAACAAAAATTTGAATTCTTAAAAAAAGGGCGGGGGCTGAATGGGACATTTTAGAAACTAGAAATGTCTGGAACCAAATTGAGTCTTGTAGAGGACCCTGATGCGAACATTTTGATGTATTAATATTTAAGATCCCATGGATGGAGTCGTATCACTCCTCAATTATCTAAAATCCAACCAAAAAGACTGAAAAATTTGAATTCTTAAAAAAGAGGGGGTCTGATTCGGACGTTTTAGAAGACTAAAGATGTCTGGAACCAAATGGAATCTAATAAAGGACACTGTTGCAAACATTTTAATGTATTAATATTTAAGATCCCATGGTTAGAGACGTATCACTCTGCAATTATCTAAAATCCGACCAAAAAGACACAAAAATTTGAATTCTTAAAAAAGGGGAGGCTACTTAAGACATTTTAGAAGACTAGAAATGTCAGGAACCAAACTGAATCTTGTAGAAGAGACTGTTGCGAACATTTTGATGTATTAATATTTAAGATCCCACTGTAAGAATCGGTGCGCTCCTCAAATTTCTAAAATCCAACCAAATATACCTAAAAATTTCAATCCTAAAAAAGGAGGGGGGAGCTGATTAGGTCATTTTAGAAACTAGAGATATCTGGAACCAAATTGAATCTTGTAGAGAACACTGATGCGAACATATTGATGTAGTAAAATTTAAGATTTCTTGGTTTAGTCTTAGCTTTTCTATACTTTCTAAAATCCGACCAAAAGTACACAAAAATTTAAATTTTTAAAAAAGGTGGGGCGTGATTATATCATTTTGAGTGACTAGAAATTTCTAAAACCAAACTGAATCTTATAGAGGAGACTGTTGCGAATACTTTGATGTCTCAATATTTAAGATCCCATGGTTAGAGTCGTATCATTCTTCAATTATATAAAATCTAACAAAAAAGACCGAAAAATTTAAATTCCTTAAAAGGGGTGGGTGGTGATTAGGGCATTTTATGAGCTGAAACATGTCTGTGACTAAAGTGAATCTGGTAGAGGAGACAGTAGGGAACATTTTGATTTATTAATATTTAAGATCCCATGGTTGGAGTCGCAAGACTCCTCGTTTTTCTAAAATTTGACCGAGAAGACATAAAAATTTGACTTCTTTAAAGGGGGGGGGGGGAGATTAGGAAATTTAAATTGACTATAAATGTCTGGATCTAAATTCAATATTGTAGAGAAGACTGTTGCAAACATTTTGTATTAATATTTAAGGTCCTATGGTTGGAGTCGTATCACTCCACAATTATCTGAAATCCAACCAAAAAGACAGAAAAATTTGAATTCTTTAAAAGGGGGGGTGTGATTAGGACATTTTAGGAGAATAGAGATGTCTGGGACCATACTGAATCTTATAGAGGTAACTTTTCCAAACAACTTGATGTATTAATATTTAACATCCAATGGTTTAAATTATAGCACTCCTCAATTTTCTAAAACCCAAACAAAAGACAAAAAAATTTGAATTCTTAAAAGAGGGGGGGGGTGAGCTGATTAGGACATTTTAGAAGACAAGAGAAATCTGGAGCCAAATTGTTTCTTGTAGAGGACACTGTTGCAAAGATTTTAATGTATTAATATTCAAGATCCCATGATTAGAGTCGTATCACTCTTCAATTATCTAAACTCCAACCAAATAGACAGAAAAATTTGAAATCTTTAAAAGGGTTGTGTGTGATTAGGAGATTTAAGGAGACTAGAGATGTATGGAACCAAAATAAATATTTTAGAAAACTATTGCGAAAATTTTGATGTATTAATATTTAATAACCCATTGTTAGAATCATAACACTCCTAATTTTTCTAAAATTCGGTAAAAAGGAACAAAAAAATGAATAGCTCACCTTCCAGATTTCTTCCCTTTCTAAAAGAAAATTGTTTGGAAGGGGTTTTCTAAAGCTTATTCACTCTTGGTATTTTGCAACTAATATGGAGGGATCTCTCCAACTTAGACCGAGTTCCCAGCAAACTGCTTCTTGAGTGGCCCACACAAGAGCCTTTGTTATTAAGTAGGGTTTAAAAACATACCCAGAGTGATATTGGTGAACAGCTGAGATGGCTTTCTCTGCTCATAGTTTGGTGTGTCTAAATCTTAGCAAGGACGAGATTCAGAGGGACCCTCATCTTTTTTTAGATATTTTTGTATCCATTGAGATCGTCCACAGCTCTGCTAGTTAATAACGACATTATCAACAACAGACAAATCAGAATGTTCTTAAAAAGGATGCATAAAAGGTGATTCTGAACTGTTTTACAAATTAAGGGAGGTGATAGTACCCATTCGGACAAGCGATAGGAATATAGGGTCACAATTCACTCTAAGAAAAAAAAAAAAAAAAAAAACAAAAAAAAAAAAAAAGAGGAAAGAACAAACGTATCAGAATTATACCACAAATGTACCGTACATAAATTTTCACAAAGAAGAAGTATTTTGCTCTTATTGGTTATCGGGGAAAGCCAAGGGAAGTAGGCGTTGTCCATTAAAAATGGTACATCAACCCTTCTAGTATTATTTGGATATCTTCCAAAAATTTTCATGAATGCTATGGTGGCGTACACATATGAAGAATTGGCTGATATATGCCTCATATACGGTGAATCAAAAGAAATGGACACGAAGATAGTACTAATAGCAGTTTCCAACTCGTTATATTCCAAGTCTTTCAGTTTGATCGACTGCCAGAAAGGTGTTCGTTTCTCATCTCACACAGCAATGCATGACGTTCGCGAAATGCACGAACTCCAGAAATGGAAAATCGAGTGTTGACTAGGTTTGAAATAGCCTTGGCCCACATGGGGTGTCATGCCATAGTATATTTCTAAAGTTTTATTATCATTTTTCCACAATATAGTAAAATATCCTCTGAAAAGAGGCATAATCATTCATTATTTTCTCATCATTAATTATTATGCACTATTTTTCTGTACTAATGAAGAAGTACATTTTATTATAAACTCCCTTACTTACACAATTTAAATGCAGATAAATGTGTGTACCATACATACAGCTACGCATGGCCGCCATCTTTGCTAATGCCGCCGTAATTAGTAGTAGAAGTTATGAAGAATATGTCTTATTTATTTATTTTAATAAACGTTCAAAAAAAATATTAAAATTTTACAAATCGCTTAAAATATTTCAGGAAGTTTTGAAATTTTCCGTAGGAATGAATCTGGTTTACCAAACCTTTACATTATTTGTCTGCGCAGGGTAACATCACAAAGGTACTTCGTATTGCCCTGATGTAATCAACAAAAGATATCTGGATAAAGGTAAAACCATCGACAGTAAGAAGCTGCTATCAAATCCAAACATCTGAGTTCCATCTTAGAAGGTACTAGTTCAATTAAGATAACATGTCTATATTCACTGGATGGATTCTGTACGAACTCGAATAGGACCTTTTGTAACCATCACGTAACTGCGATGTTCTTCTTTAGAGCCACTTTTTTTTATTATCTTCTGGTAATATTGAAAGTTATAAATAAATTAACTGAAATCATTTTTAAAAATTCAAAAATTAAACCAGAGTTTTTTTTTAAATCCCTCATCCCCTATGCAGCATTTTCGGCGTATCACCGGGCAACCACTTGATAAACAGAATCATATTTTAATTTGTATAGATTTAAGTTTATATACCAAAACTATTCTTTTAAGGCTCTTCCAGACCTACGTGAGAACTTCTGTTGTCTTGTCGCCCCATCTGGTGTTAGTTCTCAAAGCTTGTAGAGGAGAGTATCCCAAACATTATCATTGGTTGAAATTGCTTGTCAATCAATCCTTCGATGTTATGGAGTCTGCCAGAATTGGCGCGTTATATCGTGAAAAATTAAAGTACTAACGCCATAAAAACAGCCAAAAAGAGAGTTTTAAATTTGCTCCTAACAGATGTTTACCTCAAATTACCCTCAGGTTTCTTATAGAATAGGAGTGGGGGAAATTGGGTCAGTACAAATGCTCAACGAACTGACACCTGAATTACCTGTTGCTATCTTATGGAAAATGAGCTGCCAGTGATTCTAAAGAAAATATTATTTATTTATATTTTAGAGTTCGGTTTTTATTATTCGCACTAAAATATATGAAGACAAATTGCAAATGTTGAGTGATTTTACAGTTACTAATTAAATGGTCAAAAATGATTATCAGAATTCAAATAAAACCTCAAATACTATATGAATGATTAAAAATATATTTTTTTAAGTACCTTGGTTCAATTTGATTTTATGAGACTTGATGCATTGACTTAAGATGCTTTTGAATATGAATGCAACAAATAATTAAAAACTATTATTTTCAAAACTAACTCAATATAAAAATATTTAATATTTTTCAAGTTTTTTTTTAAACTAACACACACACACACACACACACACACATATATATATATATATATATATATATATATATATTCTAATTATATAAAAATAGATGAAATGATTATATAAATAATTACAGTTACAATATATATTTTTATGAAAATAACGTTAAGATTTTCTATCTATCTATCTATATAATCGTATCGTAATTTTCATAACAATATTGTAACTGTAATTATTTATATAATAATCATTACATCTATTTTATATAATTAGAATTACTTAGAGCTTGATTCATCTCTTATCTTTCATCTCACAAGTCCCTAACTTTATTCCTCTATATAAATAAAATTAACTAAGTTATAATTAGAAGTACACGTTTTTTAAAAACTTGATATTCTGGTGTAAAATGTGTAGTGAAATTTACTTTAATTCTGAAGATTTTAAAACTCTTCAGTTATTTTATTAGATATTATTTGCCTTATAAAAACACACAGGTAAATTAGAGTAAAATAAGTTTAGAGTAAAATTGTGAGAAATATAAATTAGGTTTATATTTGTCAACGAATAATCAAATGCAAATACAACTTATAGCATACGAGAAAAATATAATTTCATTGTAATACGAGTAAAATATAATACAATTTCATGAGCATATGAGAAATTTAGTTGATACCTTGAAATATATATGAGGTAAAATAGTAATTAAAATAAATCTGTTAATAAATGAAATGCTTGAGCAATTCACATTTCATGAAGGAAAAACAGAAACTATAAATATATATATACACACACACACACAAACACTATATATACAAACATAAACATACAAATTCATATAGTTAAACTTTTATTTTTTTGGATTTTAATTTTTCAGCTTTTTTTTTTTGTTTGCTCCTCAATTATATAAGTTGGATTTCTTATGTTCATTGATCTAGGATAACGTGGATCGATTAGTTCTGGCAAAAGACAGTCAAAATAAAAATCATTTAATTTAGTTTTCATTTGTGTCTCCCAAAATACATCATCTCTAAAAATAATTTCAGTTTTAATTTCATCGATTTCCTTGTAGTGAAAAGATGAAGTTTTCTTTTCGTGCTGAAATCATTTTTTTTCATGTTTAAAATAGACTAATTTTACAGAGTTTAATTAATGAGAAAAATATCCAAATACATTTAAAATGGTAAAAGTGTTGAAATGAATTTACGAGAATTTCGAATTTTCGGAAAACAGCATTCAATATCAATTGAGAAATGAGTCAAAGTGAATAATATGTTCAACAGAATCTTGTGGTTGAATAGTTAGGAATGGCTGCATTAGGAAGCTGTTTGGAAACGATATTGTACTGCGTATCCCAACTTAGTGACAACAAGGTGATTTATGATTTAATTATTGTTTTAGCCATACACAGAAAGAAAGTCGTTCAATCGTACTATTTCTAGACTAGTCACTTTGATCATATCTAATTGATTCTCAATTTCCATCCTGATATTCTCCCTCAAGTATTTCTTCTCGAACATCAATACTATAACTTCAGTTACATATTTTATATCGCCTTAAGTGCTACAGGATATTTATTCATTCTATTGATATTTTATTCCTTTTTGTCAAAAATAATGTCATTTGCGTTGCGCAGGACAATATTCTTCTCAAATAAATTTCGTGAGCATAAAATGATTCCCTCAGAGTATTGATGTCATCTGTATTGTAGTGTGTTGTAATGTATTGTTATTGTTCGTTTGATTATTGAAATGCTTTTGTTTTTCCGCTGAAGTTTTACTACAAACCGAATTTTTTTTCAAAAATATATATAATTCAAATTTAAAGTGTTTAATTTCTTATTAGACGCAATATTTTAGTATGCTGGTATCGTATGCTTATTAATCGTACCTTATAGTGTATTTTTTTTTATGAAATAAGTTGAAAATAAAATTAAATGTCCAAATGTTTGTAGTGGTAAAAACTCAATAATTTTGGAAAATGATTAAAAATCAAGTTAAAATATTTGTTTCACTATTATTCTAATAAACTTATCATTCTTATTATTAGATATTTTATTTTATAAGAAATATATATATATATATATATATATATATATATTTATACACATATACATACATACATATATATAATATATATATATGTGTGTTTGTTTCTATTGTAAAATGCATTTTTTTTATATTAAGTTCTTTAGATTTTTAATACATAGGTAGTCTTATTTCAAAATCATAATATATAATATAATTGAACAAGGTAACACAAAACAGTTTATAATATTTCATTTTTAAAATTTACTTAAATGAAAATTATCAAAGTTGATTTAAAAGTACATATCGTAGCTACTTTTCCAACGCTAATAAGCAGAAATATAACATGCATTATTTACAGACGCCTTTTTTATTTCATGAATGAGAAAAGCTAATTCGTCTTGCTCGATTTGGAAGTGTTTGTCAACCACATGGTAAAACAGCGGGAATCGTTTGGGGAGAAGTTTTTCTCAGAAATTCCTCCTTCTTTAGGTTACCGTAGTGAAGTAGAAAAAGCAGCCAAGTTTGGCGTTAAAAATTTTCCAGTTTCATAGGTGGCGTTGTGTACAGAGGTGGATTTTCAGAAATAAGAATGAGTTTGATTTGTAATCAAAATTCGTATCGAAATATTAATGCAATCAAAAATATTTTTAGTTTTTTAAAAAAAAATGTTCATTTTGTAACTGTATGAAAAAAAAATGAAATATCTTTAAATCAAATTTTGTACAACCTCAATGTAATTAGAATTTGGTTAAAATTTACTCAGATGGAGATATTTTGACACTTTAAAAATATTTGAATACATTTTAAACGCTAAAAATAGACGTCGAGGTGATAGTAGCTCTGTTTTTTGTAATTTGCAAGAGACCGGAAGTTTCTATCATGAAAATAGCAATTGTGAAACGTTAAAATATTATCCATAGGATTAACATAGGATTCGATTTTCCCCAATGGAAGTCTAGCAGGGCCTTAATTTTCCCAAGTGTCATCATTGCAACCTTGTGGGACAGACACGCGACAATGGGAAGCAACTGCTTACTTCCTGTAACTAACACCTGTTGGGAGAAAAATCAGAACTTGTTTGCATTTTCTTGAACCTGTCCAACTTCCCCACACACGGTACAACTTGTTCACGGTACAACTTTTCCACAGGAAAAATCCTAACGTGTGTGGCGGGCTATACAAGAAGTCACATTGTGTGATGAGTTATCTTTTGACAATAAACTGGGTCATCAAACTTTAGCTTACGTAGCTACTCTGCCACTGTATCTATTACAGCACCAATAGTTTTTCTGATGACTTTGACCCCTAATAAGAACAGAAAGGGTTTGCAAAAATACCGTTCCTTTTCTGCCCGCGATAGAAACGGAACTCTCATTTTCAATATACTTTTGTTCATGTAATTTTTCTTGCTTATTACGCACAATATCATATTGATTATTTTTACTATAAGAGTAATGTAATTAATTTTTTAAATTACAATATTTACTTAAATGTCCAGCCTTTTTTAAACAAGTAAAACTTGCAAATTTTTTTAATAACAATTGTTTTCTTATCAACTAATGTCATTTTCTTCGCGGTGAAACATTGTTTTCTAGGGTGTGATTTATCGCAAAAATACAATTATTAATGGTCTTACCTGAATTGTTCAAACTTACGAATGCTAATGGTATTACATTTTCAGCTGGTTTCACCTGTTCAATTTTCCGCTGATTTTGACGAGGGCCGAATCTAGAGGGTATCAGTAGTACCATTTCTTAACCTTTTACCTCCTGACGAAAAAAAAGTCCATTAAAAGTACTAATGATCTTGTTTTCGTGGAGCTATGGGTTTCAATCTGTTTTTAGTAGACTTTATGTGATAACCTAATAAAAATATCTTGTGAAGACTCACACAAATATGCGTCTAATTGAGGGAATTGCAATCATTGTCTTTGAAACTCGCTGCATGATGAGCAAAGAATTATTTTATTAAATCTCCTAGTAAGAGTAGCTGTTTCCACTTCTGCTTGTAAAGGAATTGACCCTTGGAGATGTTAGCTTATTTCCACCAGGGTCTCTGGTTTGTAGATATTTCAATTTTAATTAACACTAAATATTTACCATAGAATAACAGTTGAAATGACTACAAAATCTATCAGCATTAAGTATTTTATGTACTTGAGAAAATACAAGTAAAACTCAATCTTTAATTTTAATAAATATTTTAAGAAATGCTTCAGTTTACTAATTTATTATTTCAGAGTTAAAAGTTTGCTTACTTTGATTACAAAATTCGTATTTGTAAATACTTTCTTCACTTAGGAATAGAGGAAGATAAAGGCGAAGTTATGCCAGTAACTAAAAGGAAGCCAGTCTCTGGGCCGCCTTCTGACAGTAAGATTTTTATGCAAATTGTTAACCTATTTTTTCACAAAACATTGAAATATTCCAAATTTGACGATTCATTTTTATTGTGAAGAAAAACATGAAAATATTTTAATTTTTTACACTACCATTTATTAAGTTAAAAAATAACCAAAATGACTAAATTTGAAAATAATTTAAAAAATAGATAATAGTAATAATAATAGTAATAATAATAAAAAAAATAATTATATATATATACGAGTGTTACTCTGTAATTTTTAAGATACGCGCAGACGAGAATTTACAAAATAAAAATAGCTATTTAATTTAAAATACAAAGTATTTTAACAAAGAAGACGATTTTTTACTGCCTGACTTCAACTTGCTTAGCGTAGAATAAATTTTAAACAAAAGACAAAAAGGAGTTGACGCGAAACATTTTCGTGCTATGATTTTCTACTATTTTAAAGCAGGATTAAATCAAGAGGAATGCGTTCAAGGGTTGCAATTAGCATTTGGTGATGAATCTCAAGCTAGTGCTACTGTATTCAGATGGCTTAGAGAATTTAGAAGAGGTCGCCATTTTCTTCAGGATGAAGAACACACAGGAAAGCTGCCGTCAGCAGTAATCCCGGATAATGTGTATGCCATACGAAAAATGCTTATGGATGATAATCGCTGTACCTATCAAATGATACAGAAGGAACTTAATATTGAATCCGCAGCCATACACAAAATCATTCATGAAGAATTACATCTTAAAAAAGTAGTTTGCCGTTGGGTTTCCCGTAATCTAACTGATCACCAAAGAGAGGAGCTTGTCAAAATCAGTAAAGAAACTCTTAAATTGTTATATCATGGTGTACACCGCATCATTTCTAAAATTGTAACAGGTGATGAAACGTACACACCGTTTTTTGACGTTCCAACACGTCCAGAAAGCAAAGTATGGGTCTTTGAAGATGATCCCATGACGACAATGGTGAAAAAACAACACGCACTGAAAAAAGTGATGTATGCTGTTTTCTTCAGAAGTACGGGATTGGTTAAAGCCATCAATCTGGAAGGACAGAAGACAGTAACAGCAAACTGTTATACCACTAAATGTCCTCCAGAAATTTTACAAGAACTGAATGTTATGGGACTAATGCTTCACAATGACAATGCAACTTCACATACAGCCAGATTAACAATTGAGTTTCTTAAACAAAAACAAATTAAAGTGATCGCACATCCACCGTATTCACCTGATCTAGCTATGTGCGCCTTTTGGTTATTCTTTAATCTGAAAAAGAACTTAAGTGGACGTCTTTTTCATTCAGAAGAAGAGATTGATTCAGAAGAAGATATGGCTATAAATGCATTTTTTTCATCTATTCCAAGAAATGAATGGCTTGAGGCATTTAATCTGTGGAAAATTGGTCTACAAAAGTGCATTGATGCTGGAGGAGACTACTTTGAACACACCTAAAATTTTGTAAGTACAACTTTAAAAACCTAGTTGTATCTCAAAAATTTCAGAGTGACCCTCGTATATATATATATATATAGATAGATAGATAGATAGATATATGTGTGTGTGTGTGTGTGTGTGTGCATAAATTTTGCACCAATATTAGTGTTTATTGGATTATGTTACATTATTACATGACTAGTTTAATTTCAATCATCTCTTTTAAATAAAGACTGCTTACAACTAAAGAAGCAACTTTTTATACAGTATTTGACTAAACGTGTTTTAGGATTGTAGATCTATGCATTTCACATTCTTTATATTGACAAATTCCCATTGAGTAAGGTGAAATATGTTAAATCTTTGTTACCTTGTACTTAGTGTGTATATGCATTTCTTGGGTATGATTTAAAACCTTGAAGATGGTTTAGTATTTCAATTTATAAAATTATGACATGCTTTTTAATGTTTCTTTCAGAAATAAAACCAAGTTTTAGGTTCTTCAAATTAATTTTTTTCAAGAGTAGAAATCACTAATTAGAAAATTATAGCCTTTAAAATAAATTGAATTGTGAAAATTATCATATACAAACTATATTACATTTGAAAATGTGAGATAAAATGATATTAAAACATCAAATAATAATAAATCATATTTAATATATTTACATAAAATATATTTAAATAATGACAGTCAAAAAAATTCCTCAGATTGTAATGATTTATGCAAAATGCTGGTACTCTCAATTTAGTTTATTTTATTTTAGTCCGCGTAGTCGTTGTCAATTCAACTCCGGACGATAATTCGGTGGATAAATGCAATAAATTATAAAGACAGTAAAGTGAATGGAAAATATTTGTCTTTCATTTAATTTAAGTAATTTAAGATAAGAATAAAAATGATGGGCTCTTCTATTGGAAGAAGAGCGCACTTCCATGCGGAAGATCCCAGGTTCGATCTCAGCCATTATTGAAGAATAGGAGACATCTGCAAACTCATTTGTTGGGAAGTTTGATTGTGGAAGTGATCCTCTTTTGCTATTTATAAAAAGTTTTTCTTGAAAGTAATTTACACGGTGGTCACTGAAATGCATTTCACAACAGACGTAAATTACCCATTTCGGGAAGTGGTGTCAAAGAATAAAAATGAATAAAGTAAATTAAAATAAAATAAATATAAATTATACATTCTTAAAATAATCAATTTATTTAATTTACTAATTCATTCCATTCTTTAAGGGATAAGTAAATTATATATTCCGATAACATCATGATTGAGATAGTAGTTAAAGAAAATTGTATACAGTAAGATCTCTCTGATGAAGCGTCCGCTCCCACTTTCCGGACTGAATGATAATGTTAGTCCTGGAATATTTTTACATTTTTAGGTGGATTTTTACACATCATGACAAGATTTTGTTACCTTTTTAAATGAACGCACATTAATAAATTTGTTTCATAAATGCTTAAATATTCTCATAAAATGTATGTTAGGTAGTGACGCTAGAAAAGTTAGATTTACCCAAAAATGTCTGCGGGTTTGTCTGAAGTTGTCTTTTAGTTTTTGCACAGAAAGGTTTATATAGTATATGGATGCCTGACATCATTGTAAATATCGTACTCCATAAGTTGAATAAGTCACGAAATGTTCAAATTGATCACATTTTGATGAGAAATCGGTTTTCTCCGTAATAATGACGTTTTAAATAAAAATTTTCTGACTTCCAAGAAATAGAATTTCTCAACAAATTTGAAAGTTTACCGAAAACATTCTCACATTTATTTAGTAGTAATACAATGCTCTTTAGTTTGAAATGTTCCGTGATCAGTTCCCACATCTACTGCATAGCGATGTGTAAATGAGCACTTCTCTCTTCAGCATGCGTGTCTTCCGAATTGTTTGGGAGTTTTTACCATTTCCTTGATTTCAACACAAATATATGACTCGTTGCCTATAAAAGTTCTCCTCGAAAGGCAATATACGTCATCGATGTTAAAAAGAGCTTTTAAAAATTGTTTTCTTATTAAACAGCTTTAAACTGGAAGCAAGAAATTCTTCTGAAAATGCTCCAATTTAAAAATTATTCTCTTGTTTTGACTGAAGCTTATTTAACTCTCAGATGCTTTCAAAGTCCTTCATTTTTGGGTTCACGGTGTCGAATCAAGGACTTTTGGCTCTGAAGAGAGGTGATTCACTACTAGTTTACTGTGAGCCTTAACAAAAGAGCTTCTGACATCATACAGATTACAGCTTGGCTGACGAAGGCTATTGTGAAGCATCTAAACTAAATTCCACGGCAATAGAACGAAAGAACTTCAACACACGTAGTGAAATGCTTTAAACATTTAATAACAATTTAACGTAACAAACTTCGGAACAGGTCTAATCTATTCGGAGATTTAAGTTCCCAATTTGATCCCTACCACTGCTGAAAACGGAGGCTAAACTGTCTTACAATAGCCTCTGGACGTTAGACTATCCATTGCGCAGTTACAAAGCTCTTTCGTTTTCTCATAATGATGAATATCACATGAATATTTGCTCCTGGGTTCGATCCAACTTTTCAAAAATGGGACAGGATTCTAAGCTTCTGTAATCCACATGCATGTCTATTGGCATGGCTACTTGAAAGTTTACCTACTTTTTTCCCTTCTTCTTGATACGTGAACACATTTCATTGTTAATGAAACATCAGCTGCTCGATGGGAGTTAAAATACTCTAGGTTGCAGAGTAATCTACAACGCAAGGTCAAACGTTCTTTAATTTGAGCTCACCATGGCCTAATGGTATGGTACAGCTCTTTCGAAAAAAGGTTTCAGATTCAATCCCAGTCACTATTAATCAACGAGAAATGGGTCGGTTAATTCTTTTTTTTTTACATTCAGTGAAATCAAGGTGCGTGCTTGGGACTTTTCCGGTTTATCTCACTTGCAAGACATAAATACGACCCACTATCGATAAAAATCCACTCTGGAAGGCAATTACGCGATACACATTGTTATTAAATCTTTAAAGCATTTCACTACATGTGTCAAAGTTCTTTCGTTCTATTGCCGTGGAATTTAGTTTAGATGCTTCACAATAGCCTTCGTCAGCCAAGCTGTAATCTGTACGATGTCAGAAGCTCTTTTGTTAAGGCTCACCATGGACTAGTGGTGGATCACCTCTCTTCAGAGCAAAAAGTCCTTGGTTCGATTTCAGCCTTACTGAATAACGGTAGATGCTTTACAGCTGCTGAGCTTTCCCTATTGTATGGGATATGCAAAAAGAGTGATTATTTTAAATGTAAATATTATTTTAATTTTATTTGTATTCTAAAAATTTGAACAAAAATAATATTAAATCAAAATATCGACACCTAAAAGATGAGAAATTAACTCGAATAAAATATTAAATATCTTTCAGTCGCTCTTTCAAGTCTTATAAATCGCATAAAACATAAACATAAGAATATTACAAAGAAATAAAAATTCATAAGTATGTTGCTCCGATAAAATTGTGCTTGGGGAACATCAAGTACATAACAAAATTCAAAATTTAGTTTTATAAATGAACGAATGCTATTTGTCCCTCTCTGATCCTTTTTTGCATTCGAAGGTTAATCAAGATCGATAGATGCAGTTTAAAGTTGATTCTAAACCACTGCAGATATAGACGAACGAGGCATAAATTAAACCTTAGAATCGTTGAACAGAAGGCTCGGGCGTTAAAAATGATCGAAATAAATGCTACAGAGAAAGTATTCTTTTCTCCTTTCCATTCATCGACATTTTATTTATTTATTTATTTATTTTTTTGAAAAGCACTGATATTGATTCCAGTAACTGGTTCTACGAAATTTTCCATCTCGATATTCTATTAGAATTTTTGCAATTTATAATTAAATATATACTTTTTTAAATCTTCCATAATGGCCCTTTTTCCCAAATCAGTGGCAGCACGATTTTTTTCTTATGTTTTTTCCTCCCATTTTCGTCTACTTCTACAAAAATGGGATTTTTTTCAATTGTTTTAACTGATTGCAGTTTTCAAATCTTTTAATTAGGAATTATATTTAAATGAACAAAAATTGAAGTTTTTGTATTATTATGAATGTAAATATAAATTTTTCAAGGAAATCAAACAGGTTTAATTACTTGAAAAATTAACTTTTTCAGTCTGATTTTTCTCAATTTTTCATAAGTATATTAAAAAATTTAATGTTTAATTTTTCGTACATTACTTTAAAAGTTAAATGTAATCCTGCCCAAAAGATATTCAAAAACCAACTAAAAATAGAGTATGAAAAATTCACCATTTTTAAATAATTTTCCTTTAGTTGCCGTAAATAACTTACCACCCAAATGACTGTATAAAATATTAGAAAATATCTTCTCCCATTTCTTTTAGGTACAAACATTACAAATAGTGAACCATATTTATTGCTCATGATTAAAAATTTTCCGAAATTCTTAATTTGAAAGATACACAAACAGATGACTTTAACGTTGGTGGACTTCAGCGCAACTAGTTTTTAGCTTGCGTCGGTTAACGCAGCTGAGCCAACGAAGTAGCTGAAACTTTTAATCTGTAACGACATTTGTTACGATTAAGAGGCAACAATTCCAATTTTCCTACTAAATATAAAACCTGGCTCTTTTTCCTGTAGAAGTTCAGAGAAAAGCCGTAATTGCAAACACTTTTGTAAAGCTCTTTGTTTTGATAGGTCTGTGTCGAATTCGACCACGGTTGAAAATGTGAGGCTCTTCTAACAGCTTCATTTGGCAGAAACGAGAACATACTATTGCCCATAACATATGCACCGTTCACACTTAAAATAATTCCACCAATCAAGTTTCTCAGTTCCTCTACGTAATTGACTGACAAGTTTATATAAACTAAATGAAAAATCAGCGAAGTATAGATTAGATTTTTGCCACTTAAAAGCTTTTCATGTGATGTGATGTATTTTTATGCTATGAACAAATTTGTTTTAGTTGTTATATTATAATTTCTTTTTCACGAGATGTGAAAAAATTTTAAGTAATATTTTAATTTATTTTCACTAGTAGTGAAAGAAATTTTTATTTTCTTTTAAAGATTTCACTTTAAGTTTTCTGAAGAGTATTCATCTTTATTTTATATTTGAATTGTATTTATATTTTAAAGTAAGTTATTTTTGAATGCATTTATCAGCATATATATGACAATTGTGTAATATTATAACTATACTAAAATTTAGCTTGTAAATATGAAGTGTTTTTAAAATAATGGAAAATATAATGCGTTAATTTATGATTTTTAGAATTTGATAATTACAACTCAATTTTAATGTAAGAAATGAAATAATGCCTTTTATAAATTATGTTTAAATGCTTTTAAACAGTTTTTAAATAATCGTATTATGAAATTAATCGGAAGTTACAACACATGAATTACTAATTAGTTTTCTAAATGTTCAGAAACTTGGAAGAAAATACTTTTTTTAAATTACTTTTTTAATTTTCAAACTATGTAAATCTCTTAACATGACTCAAATCTTTTAAATTTTCTGATATATAAAATTGTCCTTCATTCAATTCGTGAAATTTTATGTTAACCATTATCTTTCTAGAAGTCAGAAAAAACCTCAGCATTTCAAAGTAAACAGAAACAGTAAATAATATGCGTTTGGTATATAAGTATTATATAAGCATCAGTATATGCATAAAATAATTGTATATAGTGTTTGAAATAGTTTAGTTTTCAATTTTGCAATTAAAAGTTAAATTTGTCGTTTAAAAAGAAGCAAAAGTGAGAAGTGAACTCAATATTCATTGACTAAAAGTTTGTTCGATTAAAAATACGGCGCAATTATTTAGCGTTTCACGTTTAAGATTGTATTTATTTATGAAATGTTTTATAAAATGAAACTATACGGAGATTGGTTTTGCCCTTGTATAAGATAAAACAGTGATTTATAGGAAGACTTAAATACCTCAATCTACTAGATTTCTGAAAATTAATCTGGCTCGTATATTAATTCAACATATTTTGAAAGAATTACGGTGAAAATATACAACTGCTTATCAGTAATTATTTAAACCAGGAATCAAAAGCTGAAAATTTAGATTACTGACTTTTAAAATTGAAATTTAAAAAGTACAATTTATTAATTTATTAAATATATCAAATATGTTTATAAACAAATGGGTATTCATTATTAAATTTAAATAAATAACATGTATTATGATATCCAATTATTTTATTGTAATCAGATAATCCTTTATTTGCTTAGAATTCATTTTATTTTGGTTGAGTTAAATTTCTGCAAATGCCATTTCCAATAAATATATAATTTTGAAAAAAAATCTTTTATAGTGGTTGACTTCAGATTTTCAAAGTTTCTTTGAATCTGTAGTTGCAAGCTTTTCATAAAAACAATTTTCTGATAAGTAGTTAGCGTCATTAACTTAGGCTATTAATTAACATTAACAAACCATTAACTTAACAAACTTAAACCTTGAAGGTAATTTGTCGGTGACTTTATGCCGATTTTTAAAAAGTATACATAAACGTTTAACATACGCTTTCAATTTTATCTAGTTTCCCAAAATGACCTTATTTCTAAATAATAGTTCTTAATTAATAACTTAATGCTTTCCTAACTGTATAATTAAATTTGACGCAAATATATATTTGTTATTGTTTATCAAAAAATATCGAAATTTCTAGAATCATTTCTGCTCAAGATTTTTAATTATAAATTCAAATCTTTGAGGGCATGAATATTTGAGACCTTTAAAATGAGGCTAGGGAATATAAAATTCCTCATGTGTGATTAGTTTTGATGTGTAGCACATTCAGACATTTTGATGTATATATGAAGCATCTCTACCAAAAACAAGAATATTAATTTTTAAGGAATTCATTTAGTTTTGCTAATTAAAAACTATCAGTTATGAATTAAATTTTTTTCGACCTGGTGTAGCAGAATTAATATTTTACTTAAAAGAATTTTATTTCATGTTAGCTTTTTAGAATACTACTCTTTAAACACTATTATTGAAAATTGTAATATGCTTAGTCAAAGCTGTTAAAGTCGTTTAAAATGTTTTGAGAATCCTTTTTAAAGGTTGCTACCATGAACAGTTTAAAAACGTGAGTCGTTTTAACGATTGATAACATAAATTTACACTTGGAGAATTACAATTTAAAATTTTGAAGCAGTCTTACTTAAAAATTAAGAAATTTGCCTTAAACTGTGTATACCGCGTTTATGAACTAAGAATGGTGTAATATAGAATCTAATCTCGAAATGTCTTTCTAGCTTCAAGGGCATTATTAGAAATTAACGGTGTTTCAATCTTTCTGTAATAAGACTTCCCAACTATTTCCCTTTGAAAGATAAGTTTGGTCTTAATGGTCTTGTTTGAAAAGAATTTAGTTTAAAAATAATTCACTTTTTGAATTTAATTAAACTGTTTATTTTATATTTAAGCATTATTTGGTAAGGGCCTTAGAAAATTAAGTCTGTAATGACTTAGAGAATTGGAGTAAAATTATTTTTGTATGAAAGAATATAATAAACCGGTATTGATAAGAACATTTGTTTAAAAATTCTGACTTGGTACTAGCTAAGAATTGAAATATTTGTGCGGTTAAATATAATTTCAGTTTTTCATTAAATTTAATGAAAGGAATGATAAATTAATGTCTATTTGGAAAAATGTCATAAGTGTTTGGTTTTCGAAGTGCTTCTCAATTAGTCCCTACTTCATACACACGAATAAAAGAATTGAAATTTTCAAAACAGGACTGTACTCGTGTCCTCCAAAAATTTACAAACAAATCAAAATGTTCACTGAACTTTATAATAGTGAAAATATTGTATCAACTTGAAAATGTAAATATACTTTTAAGGATTTGAACACTTTGGAGCAGATACAAATCAATGACAGAAATACTTTTAACACAATGAAAGTTGTTCACAATGGTGTTTTATTTTTTAGTAAAGTTTATTTCTGGCTTACAGAAAACTTGTTATTATTTTGACTTCACAATGGAAATTTTAATCCTCATAATTTAGATGTGACAGTGTGCTATTTGACAGGAATTTTTGTGCGTTATCTGGAGAGATTTGTCGTAGAAATCAGAATTAAACTTCTATCAATATTCTCGCAGATAAAAGCGGATGTATACTATCTAATGATTTAATCAGTTTTACACAACATTCTAAAACTTGAATTTTCTATCCTGGGTCATGAAAATTGAGAAATTTAAGACATTTTCTCAACAGAGTTTCTCGGCTTTAAAAATACACAAATACATCCTGTTCCAGCAAAAATTTCACAGCTATTGCACAGGAATTAAATACTGAATTTAAAGCCTATTTAACTCAAAACATCTCGTTTAAATTTCAACTATGATTTTAATTTTAAATTTTTAATTTATGCATCTTAATTTGTTAAATGGTTTCAAAACATTAAATGGATTTCGAAACATTGTTCTCGAGAAAAATGCTCAATATTCTCGCAGATAAAACATTTTGTAGCGTATATGTAGATAAAACCTTTTTATTTAGATAGAATTAAAAAATATTTAAAGAGAAAAGTATGTGTATATACACAATATCATTGAAAAGAGGCATTGGGATTTTTCTATAACAAATACCACGATGGAACAGCAACCCTACAACAAAAATGTAAGAACTGCAGAAATATTACAAACCATCCAAGAATTAGTGCTACCTTTTGGATTTTAATGAAACTAAAAGAAATTAACTAGATTGTTATTGCTCAATTAGTTTCTGCTGCAATGTATTAATTTATTAGAAAATCTGATACCTAGTACAAAATAGTATTTAGAAATTGCAAACCATGCTTGAAGCTAATTGGATAGCACTCCATCACTCACATCAAGTTCGTGGGTTCGATTCCAATCTCTGGTATCCATGTTTGCTGTGTATCCGTTTTAACCTGTTGGTTCCGGTATATTATCATTGATGAAGAAAATACACCGCTGAGAGAAATTAGAATTGCGGACATACTGACATGCCCATTAATAGTAACTGCAGATTGACTTAATTGTAGTTAGAACTGTAATAAAAATGAGTTTTCTTTCAAATAAAACTGTATTTATTCAGCAGTGAAATTCTACTATAAAAAGGAGGGGAATCTAAAATGTTTCATTTAGTTACCCAATTAACAAGAGAAAGTGTTGATTTGATGTAAATATA
>CM057813.1:17892036-18133196 GCA_030067965.1 Latrodectus elegans | reverse complement strand
GAGTGAGAGAGGAAAATCAATACCGCCCCATGCCATAATATCCTGGGCAGGACCGGTGTGGTGGTGCATAACGCAGCTGTTCAGCATCCTGTCTCCATCGTGTGGCCAGACTCGAATGCGAACATCGTAATGTTGCAAACAGAGGCGTGATTTGTCCAGTAAACACCGTATCATTCCATTCTGTCGTCCATATCATTTCATCATACCTATGGCGGTACAGACGTCTGTGGCTCTACGTCAAGAGTAGACGAAGCGATGGTGGCTTGCTGACTTCCCACTCTGCTGCAAACGACTTCTAATGGTACGCGCAAACTCTGTATGATGTGTTACTGACTGAATATACTCTGCTATGATTGGTAATGTGGCCGAGCGGACCGTCGCTGCCATGCGTAAAATTTGTCTGTTATCAAGCGCAAAGTGGTGCACTGAGGTAGATGCGATCGAACACATCGGTCCGTCGTACCCTCTGCATCCAACTCACATATCCACATTACAGTTGTTTGGTTTCGTCCAACACGAATATCGATTTCCTGAAAGATAATCTACAATCTCGGTAAGCATCTATTATTTCTCTGTCGAACTTTGATACTTGATCGTAAAAAGATTGCTGTTATCGACAAGGCATAATTGGGAGTTTAAAAGGAAAAAAAAATAGCCACAAGAAAAACACAACTATCGAACCTTGAAATTGTCGAAATTTCCGAGCCTTAAATAGGGCTTGGAAGCTGAAGCTCTAATCAGTTACATATCTCACCTCCGCTAATGCATGTTGTAAATATCATTTTATTTGCATGCTTCCTTCAGGGTGTTGCATTTACCATGGCCAGCAATGCGTATTTTTAAACACTAAAATTTTTCCATTCCTATGATTTTAATTAATATGCTAACTATGTAGTAATTTGGTTGAATAGATCATCTGAAAAAAATTTATTATATGAAAAGAATTATTATTAAAATTCAATTTTGCTGTAAAACATCTTTTATAAATACAAAATGGCAAATATGCTTTTTAAATTCTGAATTTTTATTTTTTATAATGTGGGTGCATCATAAATTTCTTAATGAGTTTTATATGAAGTTTTTCTCTAAAACCTCTTCAGAAATTTAATTGCTAAATCTAATTTTAGAAAGATTAATTATAACTATCCACTAGATACTATCATACTCATTTTTCCAGCATATTTTGTCCTAATGTATAAGAATTCTTTATTCATACTTGCCTTATTTTTCTTTCCAATTTCTATAAGTAAATTTTCTACCATATTTTTACCAAAATAGTAATTTACCCAACTTACAAAAAGGACTGACCTAGTGAATGACAACATCTTAAAAGGAAACTTTAGGTAGCCATCTGATACTGTATCTACAAAATTTTAAAGAAAATCCCTCACTATTCTATGAGCTCCTGGAGAAATTATTTCCCCTGATGACTACTTTTCTTAAGTCTCGGTTGGTTGGTGCATAAAAAACGGGTATTCTGGTATTTTCTTAACTATAACAACAGATTTTGATCTTAAAATATGAGCCTTAAAAATCTAATAATAATATAATTGTGCAAAGCATAAAACATCCGTAGTGAATAATGTTTTTGTGTGTTCTTATAATTTTAAAGCATTGACTTTCCCTCTTCTAGGCTTGTTATTCAACTTACAAGAATCTGCATATTACTATTGGAATTTAGTTTATTTAAATGTGCAATTAATTCACTGTAATGAAATATATAAATTGTAAGCAATTTACATATGCATCTTCAAATTTATTTTAAGCTCTTTTTAAAGTTTCCATAAGCTAAAAATATCAAATATTATAAACTCACAAAAGTTTGTTTTTATTCTTATATTCGTGTCTATTCTAAATTGAAATTTACTATAATTATTTAAATTTATTAAATTCAAAGTTTAATGTATTTTTTACTCTGTTGCTTTTATCAAACTATTTTCTTTTGGGAGTTTGACAAATCAAAATGAAAAAAAGTACATAAATATGAAATTGAAAAATTAAGCTAAATTAACGTTGTAGTCATTCTAGAAAATTAAAAATAAAACACTTGTAAATGTTTTCAATTAAAAAATGTGTGAATATACTTTATGCATCTTTACTGAAAAATAGTCTAAATTCCAAAGAATTTTTTTTTTTTTAAATTTTGAATATCAAAACACTATTTGATGAAATTTTAAGAGAGCTATAAATTGCTAAATATTTCTAAATTTAACAATTGATACCTTGTTCTATAGACTACCTAAAGATCTAGGTTGTTGAATAATATTTTAAGGTCTCCCACTTCGTTATTTGTCTTTCTAGAGAACTTCTCAAGACAGTGGACCGCATTCCCATATACAAAAGAAGGAAACCCAAAGATGTCCTGTGTATCCACCTTGACAGACTTGCATTGAAAAGGCCTTAACATAAAATTTATCTTTTTTCAATTGGTGGAATCCAACTCATAACCTTCATTCTAGAAAGCAGTAATCTAACACTAGTCCACACTAAACTTTATTAAATTTAATCTTAAAACTATTTACAATATTATAGAATTTATAACTATCTATATTAATAAAATTCCTATTCTTCTTTCTTGTTAAACTTTTGCTCATATTTGATTTAAAAAACCCGAGTGGATAGAAAACTGTTAATATCTCGCTAACCCCCCCCCCCCAAAAAAAAAAGCTGTTGTCTCATTTCAAAATTTTGATTACAGCGTTTGGAATTAATTTTTAAGCAAAGTTCATGATGATTTGAATTCCTTGTAAATTTCCATATACCGTTACTTGGATTATGTAAATGGAGAAAATTTTGCTGGCATTTCAAGAACGAAGAAAAAAAATTCTTTTCAGTACTGTTGAATTGTCTACTGTGACAATCACTGAAGTTGAGAAATAAAATATTTATGGCTGTCACATCCATTATATTCTCTTTTGCAAAAATTAAAATTCGTGATTTACTTTTTCTTGATTTAAAAAAATAATTCTATTTTTATCATTTGTAGCAAATGTGTCTTGTGTTTTTCCTTACAAAACGAACTAGAAGGATATTGTGACACTAGTGAGGAGTCCCAAATTTATTGATGCGCTCAATACATAATTCTATTCTTTTAAACTGATCTATATTTCAAATCTGATTTCATCATGCAAAATGGTTTTTTAAACAAGGCAAAGTGAATAACAATTGCTTTTTTAAATCAACAGTTATTTTCCCAGTTTAAAAAAAAAAAAAAAAAAAAAAAAAAACATTTTACACAGGAAATAACTATTTACAAAAGCAGCAGCTGAGTTGGCAGCATAATGCACGGTACACTTGCCTTTGGTTCAACTTCTAGGATTTGAAGCTCATCTTCATTTTGAATGATAGGGATATGCAATCAACTTTAAAATGTTAATCCTGGTCTATAATGCCGATTTGGGCTACATAGACCAGAAAATTTGGGGGAGTTGAATGACTACCAAAACCAATTCCAACAAAAGCAAATAATCTTGCCTTGCTAATTTCGGAAATAATAATAGAAGTATTTTTAACTAAAAGTTTCAGTGAAATGAAAAAGATTCCTTTCAGATATCTTCAGGAATGTTTCTTCCAATAAAATGTGTAAGAATATTTTAAAATTAAAAAAAAAAGAAACATAAACAAAACATTCCATAAAAGTTCTTTTATACATATTTGCTGTTGAGATGCAAAGTACTTGGTAATTAATAATGCTTAAAGTATTTGCATAATACTTATTTAAAAGTATTACAGTATTACATTGCTTTTTAATACTAAAAATGTTTTCTTTTGTAAGTTTAAATATAGAAGAAATATTAATAAGTCACACTTTATGTATACTGTACTGGCAACAGTGATTATAGGATTAACTAAAAGGCTATTCAGAAACGTTGGTTTGAAATATAATAAATATTTTAAAATAATGCAAGTGAACACTTCATGAGTAATAATTTTATATATAATTGAATTTTTGGGATTTTACTCTTCAATATCCATTTGGAATTTATCATGCTTCTTTTTAACTGTATCCCTCTTATTTAAAAATAATATAATGCTATTTAATAGCAATAAAACATTTTAGCAAGTTTAAAAATAAGAAAATATCCCTATATTTAATTATATTCAGAGTCTTCCCTGCGATTATTAAAAGATTCACTTGGGGGCTTTTTATAAATATTTTGTCAATATAATATGTAAGAATAATTGTTTAATTCAAGCAATTAAAAGATTGCATATAAATTTTTTACCATACTGCCTCCTTGGATATGAAATGTATAACCCATAGGTATTCATTATGCTTATGTATTTGTCAATCTTATTCTAAGGAATATTTTTTATATTTGCAGTTTTAATAATAACGAATATTCTTACGTAAGATTAATTCTAAAGGAAATATCTCTATATTTCCTTACATTCAGATTCCTCCTGCGATGATTAAAAGATTCGCAGAGAGGACTCTTTAGAAATATTTTGTCAATATAATATGTAAGAATATTTGTTAAATTCAAACAAGTAAAACTTTGCAAATAGATGTTTTATACCATACTGCCTCCTTGGAGATGAAATGTATATCCCATGGGTAATTATGATGCTTATATATATTTGTCAATCTTATTTCTAAGAAATATTTTTATATGTGTTGTTTTATTAATAACAAATATTCTTACGTAAATTTTAATTATAAAGGAAATGTTCCTATATTTCCTTCCATTCAGAGTCCTCCCTGCGACGATTAAAATTCTGCTTGGGTTCTTTAGAAATATTTTGTCAATACGATATATAAGAATATTTGTTGGATTCAAGCAAGTAAAACATTGTATATATAATTTATACCATACTGTTTCCTTGGAGATGGAATGTGTAATCCGTGGGTATTTATTATGCTGATGTATTTTTCAATCTTATTTATAAGAAATGGCTTTTATGTGTGCTATTTTAATAATATTGAGTATTCTTACGTAAGATTGATTATAAAGGAAATATCCCTATGTTTCCTTAAATTCAGATTCCTCACTGCGATGATTAAAAGATTCGCTTGTTGGCCCTATACATATTTTGTCCATGTAATATGTAAGGATATTTGCTAAATTCAAGCATAATTAAAACATTGCAAATATATATTTTATACCTAACTGCCTCCTTGGAGATGAAATGTATAAACCATGGGTAATTATAATGCTTATATATTTTCAATCTTATTTACCTAAGTGGAGCTCTACCAGTTATATGAAAGATACCGGGAGTGTCTTCGTGATTCTGAAACAAGGACCAAGCAGAAAACCCCCAATACTTGGTCTACCACCTCCAAATGCATCATTTCACTTGGAGGATACATTCATTGCAATCGTGCCCCATTTTTAATACGTCCCATCCGCCTTTAGTGAAGGCGACAGATCTTCGTTTAACCGTGATTAGAAGTCACTACCTTTGGATAAGGAGAACGACGCCCTAACCATCTAGGCCACCCCGACCTTTACTAGTTACAGAATTGTTTCTGTTCTAAAATAATTGATTGCTTTAGTTTCCTGCTCGTTTCTAATGAGAAATCACATTTTCTGTTTACAGCGCATATTTCACATAAAACATTTCTGGTATTGCTTACTCTTACTATTTTATTTCTTTTACTGCCTTTATAGCAATTATACTACATATGAATTACATCACAAATATTTATTATCTACCATTAGCATAAAAGAAAATATAATATTCGTAGAAAAGGTATAAATACAAAGTGTTTTTGACATGATAATCCTATTGCAGATTTAATATCAATATTTAACCTTTTTGCATTCACTGCATTCTGTTTAAAATACATCTAAAATAGTTTGAGCTTTACCTTATCAATCAGATTATTTTCAGATCCATGTGCGAATAATCCCAGGAAAAATGGTGGAACCTGCAAAACTGATGGTGAATTCTTCAACTGTAGCTATTCAATTTTCTATCATGAGCAATTTTGCGAGAAAAGTAACAGTTCTTATTATTCTAGAGAAATAATCATTTCTTAAAAAAATAAGAATCTCATTTATGTTTCATTTATAGTGAATAAGATTCAAATATAATTATAATAATAGATATTTTACGTACAAGTTACGGGAGCCTAATTGATTTCAGCGTCACTTGCGTAATCGGAAGATACATCATTGTGCAGGTGAGCCTCGGTCAGTATCTTAAGGATAAGGGTTTGGAATTCTCCCTATCACCAAGTGCTTCATAATTTTAACCATGGTCAGGTGACAAGGTCCCATCTGATGTGGCACTCACCTATCCAAATGCACGCCACACCCGTGAAAGGATTTTGAATGCCAGAGTTATCCAGAAGATACAAGTTCAAGTCCTGACTCAACCAAAGATGCGCCGTATACACACTAATGCTTAGACGCGTGAAACCTGTCATGATCGCAATATCCTTCAAGTGAAATGATACTTCTGGGAATGACAGGCCAGAGTCTTAGGGACTTCTGCTTGATCCTGCTTTTCGAATGAAGACCCTCTTTTGGAATATCAACTGCATCATTTCTGGTCACCCACTGCATTAGATGAACCATCACTTCCGCTCCTTGTAGTACTGAAAAATGAAACTCTCAGTGATAGGGCATTTTAAACATTTTACAAGTTCATATTTGCATTTTTGCAAGTTCTTGTGATTTTTTTCCCAATTGCATGAGATAATGAAAGGATTCATAATACAAAGAGTTGCTCATGAAGATCATCTCCTATTCAGAAAAACAAATTTCCATGTTACCTAAGAGTATTATCATTAATCTTCATTTATTTTCTGTAGTTAGCACAATGTAAGATACAGATTTGCTGCCAACAATATTATACAGTGGCACTCCACAATCACGCGAATCAATTGGGAAAACACTCTATTTGGATAGTAAATTCAGATAATTGGATTTTTTCAAAAAGCGCAAAATTCATTTTGATTAATTATTCTAAGTTGAAATAGGAAAAAGTCTACAAATTTTTAAACGTAAAGAAACTTATAATTAATTCAATGAGAAGGCAACAGAGTTTTTATAAGTTAAGTTACCTACAGGTACTGTACGTGAATACAGTATCTATGGACAATGGTGTAAATGCAAGTCATAGTTATCCATTTTCGAGGTAGCCAAGTCGCGCATCCGATTGATAGTGAGAATTCACTGTGGTCACACTTTAGGTAATGCTTTATCCACTTCAAAGCAGTCTCAAAGCCGTCAAAGGCATCTCTATATGAGGATCCCGTGTTTACTTCAAATTGGACATAAAGGTCCTCTTCTCTTCCTTGATTGAGACCCTAGATTTCATTTTCCAATGTCTTCAGTACTAACTTCGGAACATACATTACAAATTTCAAAAACAATATTTTTTAAATTCCTCAAATGACGTTATTCTCATTTTCTCTTACCTTTCCTTTTTTCCCTCTTCGTTAGTTTAATATATTTTTTTCTGAAATCCTAAAAGTTATTCGGATAATTGGAGAGTTCTACGGTATTTCATTAAATCACAAAATCGTACCCGAGCTGCTGAAACTAAAATCATTAAGCAACAAAAGTGAACTTTAAATTATTTTCCTGTGCTTAGTTTATCCGAATGAATATTTCCTCAATCTATAAACACATGTTTGTTTTGATATCATTGTGATTTATATTTAAAATATGGTTTTCCCTGCTTTGAAATCATAAACAAATATAGTGTAAAAATTTTATTTTTCGTTCTCTTCAATCTTCGATTAACTCAATTTTTTTACTGTGGTTTTAAATTTTCTACTGTTTCACATTTATTTCTCGAGCTTCCTTATTTAATTTGATCTGGTTCGATGTACTTTCTATGGTTGATCACTTCCTGGATATTTCGTTTCATTAATCCTTTTCTTTTTTTCTGAAAAAATTCTATTGTTTTAAAATTTCTTTCATTCTTCAAGGTAAATGAGAAAGCTCTTAGCATTTATAATGATCCAAAAGAATGCGTGTGGCCTGTTGTTTGCCCTCGAAGTAATCACCGTCGGCATTCAGCACCGTCTACAAGCGTCATACAATCAATCCCCTTGAGGTAAAACTCGGGTATTTTTGACGCGAAGAAGCTCGTGAATACTTGGTGCAAGTCTGCTTCATTGGTGAATGATATTCCACGAAGATGATAGTCAGTGATGAAAAATCAGATGATACAAGGTCAACTGAGTAAGGGGGATGGCACAAAATCTCCCAACCAAGCCACTGTATGGTATTCCTGGCCACCCGCACCACATCCTGCATCACGTTATCGGCCAAGAACATTGCGATTAACTAGTGATTACTAACATTAGGCTTCGACTGTTTCAATACTGTTGCACGTGTTACAATTGCTGGGAGTACAGGTACGCAGTTATCGTTTTGCCTTTGGTAGTAGCTCATATGACTTGATGATCTGTGATCAATCTGGTGTCGGTTGGTTTAGTCATCAAGTCATATGAGTCAATGACTTGATGACTAAACCACCAGACACCAGCTTGATCAAAGAGGGACGAATCTGCCGACCTAAATTTGTGTGCCCTTCGAATTTTTAACATTTTAGATACATTTTTAGAAATATAAAACCCTGTCAGTTGAAAAATGGCCATCATGGTGGATAACAATCTCATAAATCAATGTTTTGATTATCCAAATAAGTTTTTTAGTTTTACTCCCTGAGTGTTTTCATCTGAACAAGTATAAAATCTCAAGCACTCATTCGAAATGCCCTTTTAAAAAAGAATATGATCATTTTTTTTGTCAATCCTCGGTTATTAACATTTAAATTAGATTAAGTCATTTAACATTTATGAGGAGGTATTTTGTGTGTTACGTAATCAGATTTAAGGATTAGATTTGCTACAGTTTATATCATGAAATGTCCAGGGGCTTAGATGAATTGTGGTCACACAAAAAAATGAGTGTCTAGCAGTGGAATTTAAGCATGTTCCGAGTGAACTTCAGATTTAAAGGCCCTCATGAAGTGGGTCTTATGTTTCAACTATTTGTCTGCGGTGTCCCGGTTTGTTTGGGTGTCTCTCTCCTTATCGGAAGGCCGAGCTGGCAGCCGAATGGTTAGCGCTATTGCCTTCGGTTCAACAGTTCATGGGTTCGAATCCCACCTAGGGCATGGATGTTTGTAGTGGTTTGGAATCCACTTTAAACCGTAGGTCCCGGTCTAATTAGTCCTCGTGTGCAAAAAATAACCGTTGAGCGACAAACCAACCAACCTTATCGGAAGGTAGTGAGCTTGAATCCTGGCTTAACCAAGATACATCATCTTCGTTAAAGGTGAATGGAACATGTTAAATAGGTCGTGGTTACAATGTCCTCCAAGTACAATGACAGATCTAGGGTTGGCGAGCCATGCATTGGGTGTCTTCTCCTTGGTCCCTTCTTTAAAATCGCGAAGACTTCATCAAGCTGCTTTTATCTAACTGGTAGAGCCCAACTCAGAGAGAGGTACATATGAAGTATGCTGGTGTTACAGCAACATTTCAACTATCTCAGCCAATGAAAGTGGTTGCAATGTCCTCCAATGTTCACTGAAAGTGGCTCTGACATGAATCATTAAAAGATCTATGATGTCCTGGTTGGTTAGGGTGTCTCTCACCTTACTGGAAGGTAATGACTTCTTGTCCCGGTTTAACCTAAGATCCATCGTGTTAGCTAATAGTGCATTGAACACGTTAAATCTTGACGTGTCGCAATGTATTCCAATTGAAATGATACCTCTGGGGGTGGCAGGCCAGGTATTGATGGTCTTCTGCTTGATCCTTACTTCAAAGTCTCGAAGGCTCCACCCGGCTGCTTCTGTGTTTGGTAGAACTCAACTCAGGGATATGTACAGGGAAGCAACAACAACATTCAATCTCACAGTTCTTATGTCATGAGCCATACTATCTCATAAAATTATGATTTTCCAGTTTGTAAATGTAACCAATTTTAAAAACACTTGAATATTGAATAGTGAAAATTTTGTGATTTGAATGATGATTAGTGTTAATTGCACAAATTTTGCATTTTTACTCATTTTCAATTTCTTAAAGTAATGTAAAAATGAGATGAATAACTTTAGATTGCAATCATAGAATGCCTTCTGTACATTTTATAAAAAAATTTTCAAATATCTCATGTTTTGTGATTAGCATTTGGAAGTAATGGATAGGCACATACTGGGTGTGCGCACAGGAATACTTTCCCGTACCTAGACCGGAATCTGGCTGTACCAGTTTAATGGAAGCTACTGTGTAGGAATCTTCATAATTTAGAAACAGGGAGTGAACAGAAGAATCTGAATACTTGACTTGCTCCCTCAAAAGTATCATTTTACGTCGAAGAAGTTGCGACCATTATCCAATTAATATTTTTATATATGTTTAAAATTGTCTTTGACTGAACTCCATAAATGCCATTTTTTCAACGATTGATTCATTTAATTGTAGTAACATTATTATTGCTTTGCTTGGTGCTGTAAATAAATATTAACATTTAATTATAAAAATCCAACATTTTTATTTTTTAAAATGATTTTTATTTTTTCCTATATGTAGTGGGACAATTTTTATATTAATTACTAGGAAAAAACATGGCTAAAGATACGCAACTTTGTGCTATTCTAAATAAGTTATCGTAAAAAATCGTAAGCTTTTGATTCAAATCTGAAAATTATGACGTTTCAAAGAAATCTTTAAATCCAGATTGAAAATAATTATTTAAGGAATAATAATTATTTAATATAATCTATCTTAACCATTTCAACTTGTTATGCAATAATCCTCATCACAAATTTATAATATTTTCACAAAGATCATGCTTACGTATTTACAGAAAAAACTGCATTTCAAGAAAAGCAATTTTTAGTTTAAAAGCGAAAATAAAATAAAGGGATGGTGATCAATAATTAATTTCCTGGTCTTGTCTCGTCTTAGTACACAGATATTTAGAGACAAAGACACCTCTTTTTTTTTTTTTTTTTTTTTTTTTTTAGAAAATAGGTCGAAATCTATGCTATTGAGAATTACGATCCACAGATCATGGAAAATTGTCACAGGCCGAGGTCGGTTCTCCGACTAAGTCCCTCCACATACATGTAACCGTAAAATTTCTTAATTTGTTTAAAATAATCTTTCACGTTTGGTTTTCTTATTTTTTTACCATTTGGCACCACATCTCAAATATCCCAGTGGTCTACGAATTTCTTCCTGCTTTTATATTTGCAAATAAACATCGTGTTAACTGCCTATCTTGTTACTCAACAAGAATTATACTTGCACAAGAAATATTAATAGTGCATATAATTAACAATTTTTATAATATATAGCTAACAACTTTTTCTGCTGCCCAACTTGTCTAGTGTTCAGCGGGCCTGACTGCGATCAGGGAGGTCCTGGGTTCGAATCGCGGTTCGGGTATGGATGTACTTTCTCTCCTGTTTTTGTCCTTTTCTTGTACGAAAGAGGTGTGAATGGTTGCCTAACCTATAAATGGGTACCTATGGCATGTGTGTACTGTGAAAGTCGGACTCCACGCCTAAATGTGGTTCAGCTGGAAAAGTGGAGCAGCGCACCCCATGCCAGCCTGGCTGGCACACGACAACAACAATTATTTCTCATATATAATTAGAGAAATTTAGCAAAGTTATTTATTTAATTATTATTTGAAAATTACTAATCTGTAGGAGTGCATAATGCATTAATTTTAAGATTATTACCATGCAAATTACACGTGGAAATACTTTCTATGTTATCTTTAAATTAAATTGCATTACGTATTATAACCACTCAATAATAGACTATTAGTATTGTCAATCATGTGCCGACTCATTTTACTCTTAAAAGAAGTAAATAGCGCGAGGTTAACACAACATCAACATCACGTGGACCAACGGATAAATTCGCTGTCATCTACATTTACCCCTGAATCGCTTGAACTTCGAATTTTTGACTGAAAAAGATCGAAAGACTTCTAAGTATACGGAATTTTTGCTGTTTAATTTTCTTAAATTTGTTGATAAGTTATTGCTCAAAAACAATGTTGGCTATAAAATAAACAAACAACGTCCTAAAGAACATGTAAACAGGGCTACAGAAAAGCTGACTGGCTCCAATTGAGAAAATAATAAGAAATTGGCGAAATTAAGATTTAAAAAAAAAGAAAGAAGAAGAAGCTGACGATAAGCATAACCTACAGGATCTATTAGGTTTGGGAATAAATTCATAATGTTTTTACCAAAGACTTTTATTTAAACAAAAAAAAAAACAATAATTATATCAATAAGTTTATCAATTATATATTCGCCTTTGCAGTTTACCTCTTCCCACCTCCCGACCATTTTGTTGATACCGTTCCTCCAAAAATCGCCTGGTCTGGTGTCAAAGAAGTTGTTGAGCCAGTTTTTACGAACCTATTTGTTATCGAAAGTAACGACCTTCATATAGTTTGACAAGCAGCGGAAAAGATAGTAATCGGTCGGTGCAAGGTATGGAGAATACGGCGGATGCGTAGGGACTTTCCATTCGAGCTTTTAGAGTATGTGGCTTTGATGACCTGTGCAACATGGGGCCTAGCGTTGTTGTGAAGGAGTATGGTTTGACCATGTCGATCAGGTCTTTTCAATCGAATAGTCTCTAGAAATAGAGTATTAGTAATGCATCGGACGGTACAGCGGACAATTTTTCTGTATATATTTTATATTTATACTGAAAATTTGTTATAAGGATCAGTAATAACGTTTGATCATTATAATAAATTTACAGCATAAATACAAAAGTTGATTATTTAAATATTTTATATGGAGTGCATCTCATACGTTGGCAAATACGATAAATGTATGTATGAGTACATACATTATAGTGTGTGTGTGTGTGTGTATTTCACCTGATAAAATTTACTCCATGATGTATTCCAAGTTATGTTTATGACTTTTTTCAATTTTGTAGAAATTTGTGACTGGAGAACATATGTTCACGGCCAATTTGAAAAATATGGTATAAACTTTGCGGTCAGTTACAGTAATTTAAATTAATAGTTACCCTAAAATTAAATTTTAAAATTTTAATTGTATTTTTTAAAAAGCATTTATTAAGATTGTTTCAAAATTTAAAAGAATTATTTCATTAATAGGTGCAATAATGTTTACACTGGTATAAAATGTGACACAAAAGAATCTTTCTTAAACAGTATGTATTTATTACATTGAAAGTCATTTTTAATAAGTGGATCAATTATACTTTTGGGTTACTCGGTGTAATATTGTCAATTAATTACAAATGTTTTTGTGATTCATTCTTTCATTATTCAGTTTGCAGATTAAGGGATCAAAAGCTATTCCTGATTTTCTTAGAAGTGAAGCACATTTTCCCTTTATATAATCCCCGATTGTTTGCAGGCGTATTTGTATTGGTTCAAACTTTAAGATTCTCCATTATGTCCTTTGTGTAAACAAGATCAAATTTTTGACGCTTACCTTCTTTATTTGCGCCATGCACTTCTATTTTTAATATTTCAGAAGTATTGGAAGGTCAGAGAACTAATGACGTCATAGACACTTTTTTGGGGGCATTTGTGGTAAATAAATAAATATTATTTTTTAATGTTATTAAAAGAATTAAGCCCTATCTGATTTTCATTCATTAACAATTTTTAACTTAAAGGATCAATTGGTCAAGAATATTTTTTGTTACAAACAAGATTAAATCAAAACTTCTACATTCAAATATGTAACAAAGTAACATTTCATCAACTGTAATTGTAATTATTCAATAAATTTCCTGAATAAAATTACCACTTTCTAATTTTTAAAAATATCTAAAATAAAAAAGAAATATTTAACTGGAAATTATTTTTATTCTCCACCTGAGGATAAATCAAAATAATTCCATCCTTGTGTGTGATGTAAAGCAATTCCAGAAAGTTTTCAAAGTAATCAAAACAGACTTTTGTTTTTTGAGGACATTAATTATGCAGACATAACCATTCCTTTAAGTATAAGGAGTCTAAAAATGACATTCATCATTCAATAGAATCATCCAAATTTAAATTTTAACTTCATTAATATGGACGGGAATATATATTTTTTAACAAGATTTTTGAAATTTTTTCTTTAGTTTTTCAAATAATGTTTATCGTGCTTTATAATATAAAAATTAATTATATTTTTATTTGCTATTTTCTTAGCTTTTTAGAAGAATTTTATAAAAATGTAAATTGTTTAATATTTTTCAAAAATAGTTATCACGTAGTTACAGTTACTGTATTTTGGAAATACATATATATATTTTTTCAGACTTTAAAAACACAATTCTCTAATTTTTCTGTTTAATAATCTGTTTAATTAAACATCTGTTTTGTAAGAAGTCTGGAAAACTTATTCTTTAAATTGCAATTATGAGGAATACTTAAACATGTGTGTGTAAATCATCGTAATTTTATCATGTAATTATGATATAAATAGTTAAATCTTAACCAACCTTTAGTATTTTCTAATCTGTTCTCTTCGTATTTTTCTTATAACTTATTTTCTTTTTAGGAAAGGAAATTATATTATACGTCTTTTGATTTCATTTTTATTTTTGTTTATCACCTTTATTGTAGCTATCTCCATGACAATCGCTTCAAGGTAAGTCCGAGGCTTTGTACTTATAATAATGAGCACCGATTTACATAAATGGCCCCTGATACAATAAAAGTCACCCTCATAAGTACACATTCCCAAGGTAGTAAAAATTGTCGGAGAATTGGTATTAAAAGACAAAGATTAATTGTGAACCTAATACAATATTACAATGAATGAAAAAAGGCCGTTAATTATTGGGTAAATAAGAAAGTTGTTGCCGTTTTCATGCTGACATTGAATGAAGTGCGAATAAGTATGCAAATGAGTATATGACGTGGTTGAGAAACCAAGTAGTCGAGAGTAGGAATATCAGGACAAAAGTTGGTCCTCCGGCGCTCATTATTCAATCGTAGTAGCGAAGAAAAATGGGCGTGTCGAATGAGTTCGATCGGTTTTGTTTGCTTTATGACTTCAAAGTGCGCTTACCAGCTGTTGCATCATGTAGAAGAATGCGTCAAGCGCTTGGGTATATTGCTGTGAATGAACATTATTGGCAATGGTTTCGAATTCTGGTAAGGAGATTTGTACCTCCGTGATGAAGCTGGTGTCCAGTGGACTGGTCGTCAAGTGGTTCACTATGATCTCCTATCAACAAGCCAAACGGTCGCTGCGGACTTGTACTCCCAGCAATTGGAACGTAGTCATCGCCACAGAATGAGCCAGCACTAGTTAATCGTATGAGTGTATTGTTTTTATCCGATAATGCAAGACCGTGTGTTGTCACGCGGGTAGCCAGGAATACCACATAGCGACTTGGTTGGGAAACTTTGTGCTCTCCTTCTTACTCACCTATCCTTATACCATCAGATTACGACACATTTACCATCTAATATAAATATAATTGAACTCAATATAATTAGTAAACTTATATTTCTATTAGAAAGAAATATCGGTAATATAAATTGGTATCAATTACATTTATATTAGCGAGCTAAATCATTTGTGATTCATTCAAACAAATATCATATTAATAATCATTAATAATACGCAACATACCTTTTCCATTAAAAACAGAAAAATTATGATAATACATTTAAAAATGTTAAACACATATAACAAGACAATCTAATTTTTATCATTAAAAAAACACTAAACACATGGTCAAAATAATAATGATAATATCATTTTGCTAGAATGAGATTGTTAGAATGACACTTCTTTTCAATTTCAGTTGTCTTTTTGCTGACACAATAGATCAAATGCCTTTCATTTATTGTGTTGTAGAATCATACCTGCTACACCACTAGAAATTCCATCGCAATATACTTCGGTTTTACCTTAAGGTTCATAATGAGCTAACAGAGGTTGATTTGTAAGGCTATTTTTCAGTAATCGAAAGGATTGTTCTTACTTTTCTTCCCACTTGAATAATTCATTCTTTTGCAAAAGTCATTTAGAGGTCCTGTAAATTTCCGCAAATAGTGAGGTAACCTTAAAAATTCACGAGTGTCCTTAATATTACGAGCAGGTGAAAATTCTTTTATTGATGTAATTTTTCTCGTCCTTAGTTTTATTCTTTCTCGATTAACAATAAATCCTAAAAAAGTCTACTTTTTTACCGAATCCCCATTTTGGCAATGCCGGCCGCTGGTTGTATCTTTAGCGTTGAGTCTCTTAGACTGTTGGTCCGGGGTTCGAATCCCGGTTCTGGTATAGTAGTCTCTGTGTTTCTTTGTCCTTTCTTTTGAGATGATGAATGAATGTGACCTACCTTATTGGCGGATTTGTGGTGAAGTGTCGTAGGCAATGCTCCGTGACTTTGTTCACACCCACCTAAGAATAAAGGAATAGCATTTTCTGGCCTTGTTAAGGTAAAAGGCTAATCATTCAACGCCCGCCGTTGGAAATTTTGGGGCAATATTAAAGTCAAATTAGCATACTTAAATCTCACTAAGACCTCTTTTCTTTCGTTCAACCATATCAGCGCAATTCTTAGCTGGTATCAAAATCTCATCTAAATAATACAAAACTTTCCTTTTTAACAATAAACCCATTATTTGATACATAAATCTCTGAAGTTCTGAAGGTGCCACACCAAAAATCATAAGTACAAACTGATCTGTTTTATCTTGTGTAATATAGAGTTTTTTTAACTTAATCTCCAAATATTATTAACAGAGGAAGCTACCATGAGCTAAATCTAATGTCGTGAAAATATTACATTCACCAAAACATTCTAATAAATCATCAATTTTAGACAAAAGGAATTGATCTTTAATTGCCTGATTATTTAATTTTCTGTAATCTACAAGAAATCTATCGTCACCAATTGTTTTAAGAATCAACTCTACAGGATATTCAAAAGTATGCTTGCCATATGTCCCGGTTTACAGAAAAAATCCTGGTGTCCAGGACAGTTTACTTTATGTTTCGATAAAAATAAAAATTGTTTTTACGGATGACGGAAATATATATAATTAATTGTGATGTATTGTTTACAACAATGTTATTTATTTCTATACTGTGTAAAAATAAAACCATAAAAAAAAGCGATAATCTGCTAATCAGTAACACTGTCATCGCATTGTTTTGTCTCGTGGGAAGTTGTGTTTGCAGTCAAATTGGGTACATTAAAAGTAAGAAGAGACTACCAAAAATAGGATTATTTTAAGTGAAGAAAAATGGCTCACGCTGTTTGATTAGCTCAAGGTATAACCACATAGCATTTGATCAAAATTGTTGAGTATGACTTCTGCTTTCTTGGATCACCAGCAGAGTGAATTTTCTTCTGCAGGTGATGAACAAAACATGAATTTATGATAAAGGTTTATGGTATGGACTTTTGATGATATTTGATAAAGGAATCTACTGTTAACGTATTAGCTTGTGAAGATTTCTTCAAAATCAAAACCAAAAAAATACTGTCTAAAAAACTCCAGGCCAATAATGAGTAATACATGTAAAATATTGCTTAAGAATTTTTATTCCTCATTCACAGTGTTTCTACTTGCTTAATTAATTCACAAATAATACCGTCTGGAAAATAAAATATTTAAATTTATATGATTGTCATTTATTGTATTACTCCTTGTTTAGGTTTCTAATCAGTAATCATTTATTCATAGCACATAAACTACTCTATAAAAACATTTTACAAACTCGCCAAGGATGTGTGCCTTTGACGTGACGCTGGATGTGTGGGGGGGGGGGGTAAGTATTCTGGTGTCCCAGTTGAACATTTCAGAAATCTGTTTAGCCTAGGCTTAAGGTGATCTTGTGTCAGAAACTATTTAGTTTTCTTTCCATGCTTTTACAATATTCTTAATAGAGTTCATCTCAACTGCATTTGTTGTATAGGGGAGTAAACAAACTGGCCTATTTCCTGGAACTTAATTTCCATCTTAGTTAATGTTCTACCTAATTGCCTTGTATTCAATACAAAACAATCCCTTTAATCATTAATTAATGTTATAATTTCCAACTCTTTATAATAAGAAATAATTTCATCAAATATTATCTATTTTAATCGCACATTTATCTGTTTTTACAGGTTTAAACTTAATTGTATCTTCAGTTGCCTTGCAAAAATTTTATTAAATAGAAGAATATATTCAGAGTTTAAATCCCAATCCTGTGATAATTCGGTTACCTTACTCAGACATAGATTTTATTTTAGCTTAAATGTCACAAGAGCCGTTATTCATAATAGGATGTATCGTTTTTAATTTCAAAAACAAAGTCGAGATTTTTTTCTTTCTCTGTTATTAATGCAAGATTGTTTTTCCTATCTTCTGTTTTTGTCTGAATACAAATTACATTTTTTTAAATTATAAGTTGTTCTTCTGTTTCGAGCTTTATTTGTCGATGCTTCGATTCGACTTCCGCTTCAGAAAACGATATACTATTCAAATACCAGATGTTCAATTTGGGCTCGTTTTCTGTTTTGTCTAGAGTTTCTCTCATTAGTTAAGTCAACCGCCATAATATTGTCATTTACAAACGATAAATACCTCAAGTACTGTACTAAAACGCAGTTAGTTTTTAATTTCAAATGACTTTTTAAGAGTGAAAACAGATGTTGCTGTAGAGCCAAATCCAAACAATTTTCTCATTAACGAAATTATTTTTTTAATTGGTTCAGAATCCACTTTAATCGTTTGCCCCGGTTTAATTAGTCCTCGTCTGACAAAGAGAGATGTTCGTTGAATAACAAACTCAAACTTAGAATTATATATTTTTGTGTTTATTTCATAAAATCTTTTAAAGGGGAAATGTTTTCAACGTTCACCATCACACTGTTTTTATCTTTGTTTTTCGAGCAATGCCGTTTGGTATATCTATTTTCACTACATTCTCAGCAAATAAAACTTCATTTTTCTTTTGGACAGTCTTAAGAAATATGACCATATTCACATTACAGTTAAAACATTTAAAGAAATTATCACTGCGATCGTTAAGATTCCAGTTTCATATTATATTATTTATTTATTTTGCATACTTTATTATAAAAATTGAAGGCCAAAAATTATATGTTGTGGGTAATAGTTGTCTTCCCCCAGTTGGCTTTAATTTGCTCATTTCTAATATAATATTGGGAGTTAGAAACAAAGTCTTATAGAAGCTTGTTTTGTAGAGCTTCCAATATTTCTGATTTTGCAGTCCGTGTCCTAATGATTCAACATGCCTTGCTGGGATCCCCCTCCCAGTTGCATCTGGGATCTGACAGTTTTAAAAAACAAATGTGAATTATTGTCCACCTGCAAGATGCCACCCTCTGTTGAAGGACTTCCTGCATTTGACTGCTTTTTTACATTTCCCTTAATCCTTTTCTCAAGTCGGGTTCCTTTCACAAGTTTGTGGGGGCAGGGGAGTGACAACGCTATATTTTGCTTTATCTTTGAGCAAAAGAAGGGAGGTCTTGATCTTGAACTCAACACCCTCATAAATTGCTAGAAAGATAAGCCCCCGCGTCAGCTTCAGGCCAGGTGGTCATTAACTGAGGAGTGTCAGAGGGACAAGTGTCACATGTCACATGTCTATAAGATATTTTACATGGAAAGGGTGGTTTCTGTTCATTTTTCAGTTTCTGGTTAAATGTCAACCATAAAGAGAACGAAATAATACTTGATATAGAATCCATTTGTTCCATAAGTTCTTTCTATTTCCTTGAAAAACCTCAACCTTTAATGACGGGTAAATATATATAAAATGATTGTAACACCACACAATGTGATTCGATATGTTCGCATATTAGCTATAATATGCGAGAATGAATGAGGTATTCCTTCACAATTTGCAAAAATAAACATTCAAGAAAAAAAAAAAAGATGAAAAAATATTTGAAAAAAATAGGAATAAATTAATGTGAGATTACTTATATAATGATTAACATAACATAAATGTTAGAAGGTACAAGAATAAAAAAACAGATATAACTATTATATTCTTGAACACAAAATATGTAATTTATAATTGCAGGAAATAACAAGCAATATTACTAATAAATTCCAGGAAATTTTTAAGAGAGCCTTTATTAATTATAAAAAAGAAAAAGGGAGAAAGTACATTTTATTTCTCTTATATTTGAAAATGTGAAGATAGTGATAATTCTTAATTATTATTTATTATCTATATAATTTATAAAAATCCGAAATTAAAGTTGATATCATTTAAATTCTTAAGAATTTGCGTGTCAAGTAAAATAACGATATTTTTTAAAATTTTAAAAAAATGTTTATATTCATTCTTTTTTGAAATTTCTAGGAATTTTTATCATCAATCGTGAAGGAACTCAATATATAAATACAGAGAAACTTGTAATAATTTATCTAACTTTCAAAAAGTTATGATAGTAAATACAGAAGAATCTAGACTTCTTGAGTTAATTTAGAAATATTGTGTGTTAGCTATATATCCATATAAATGCTTCAGTCTAACTAACATCTACTTCAATCAATCTAATGTTTTTACTAAGCCTCCTTTCTAGTCAGTTGAATAAAATAATCTTCGGGAAAAAAATCGATGATTCTGTTGTAAAAACGTAAGCAAGTAACAAATTATGCCTGTAAGTACATGTAGAATTAATAATAAATATAAAGTTTATTTAAACAAATGTTTTATTACAGTTTTATAGAAAGTAACTTTATTACAATGATATTTTTCGTTCAATTTTTTCATATTTTGTTAATGAGATTCCGATTTCCTACTGATGAACCCTTCTTGAGTAATATTTTGTCATTCCCACGGTATAGTGAACCACTTCTTATGATTTTACTCTGGTACCATTACATACTTGGCACCAATTGGGAAATCAATCTCCTTGACAGAGTAAATTTCTATCTGACCCTGGGAAACTCTTGAGGTTAGGACAGAAATAATAAGGTTGATAAATATTTTAACGGAACTTTGTGTGCTTCAAAGAATTATTGTAATCATCCTGTGTATTCTGAGTATTTGTTATTTGTGAAATACATGAATGGTATTAAGATACTCAAACAGTCAAATATTTTGCATTTAATAAGCAGGATTCAAACTGAAAATGAAACATTCGCAAATTTAATATTGAAAAAATAACCGCAAATAATATTGTTTGTTGATGCCTGAACTTTTTTTTTATAAATTAAAATGATCGGATCTAAAATGGACTGAAATTGATAAGAAGGTTTTTTTGATTATTTAATAGTGTTACTCTAAAACTGGTACTGTGGGACTGCGTAATCCAAAACTTGTAATTAAATGAAATAATGATTTGAGTTAAGAAATTACCACCAAATTTATCATTTCACACGAATGATATTTGTACGAAGATTTGATTCAGGTTCTCAGTTTTTCTCATACAATCAAGAATTTAGAAATTATATCTGGAAATAATATTTCTAAAAAAATAGTGTATCTGCCTTAACCAAATGATATTGCTCGTGCAGAAATTGGTTAAAAAAGTGAAATTTTTTAAATTACCAGTTCTTCCTGAAGTAGGAAAATTATTTAGAATTCACATTTTGTGATAAATGAGAACACAGATTTTCATTACACTAAACTAAGCTCCGTGGTACGATAGCACATATGGGTCGTATCCTACAGTACCAATTATCTTTTCTTTTGTAAATAATTTTAACGGAATTTTGTGTATACCAGTGGCGTAGTGAGCATAATTGGCACCCGGGTACGATAGCTTTATTGGCGCCTCCTTGAAAAGTAAATAATATTACAATATAAATATGTAATATAATATAATAAATATGCATAAAATGTATTAAGTAATAAAAGAAATATAATAATACAACGATATATGATACATTATAATAAAAAGAGAGAGTGTGTAATTGTAATATAATAATAATAATAATACCCCATATAAATAATAACAGAATAATGTACCTACTATAAAATATTCGAAGATATATTAATCTAAAGTATCAAGTTCAGCTTTAAATTTAATCTAAACTCAATTTTAATTAAAGAAAATACTTATATTAAATTCGGAAAAGTGCCATTAGGGAGAACAACCGAACTTATGTAATTTAGAATTAATTATAAAAAGACATAATTTTGATTTTATATACTAATACAATTATTTTTAAAAAAAAACATGAAAAATTTTTAAATGGGAAATAATTTGTTGCATATCATAGATATAAGCAGATGTAATTATTCGAAATCTTATATAATACATTTCGCATTTTTCTTCCCTTTGACGAAGCAAATTGATCAATTAATTTATCAAAGTTGATCATTTCAAATTTTCTTTTTATACTTAAAACTGTTAAATCACTTAGATGGTTTTGACTCATGGTGGATCATAAATAAGTCAAAATTAATTTTATTCTGCTAAAGGAACGTTCACAGCTTGCAATTTATGCAGAAATAGTAAAAAGTATTTGAATGGCAATTCTCTCTATCTTCACCGTTTGAGATAAGGCATGTTGGAAGTTCTAATAGAGTTTTTGGTTTAATTTTTTTTCTACTGCTGAGTAACATCTTTCAGTCCCACATTTCTCTATAGACTTCTGTTCCATGAAAATCTGTATGAAAAAATTCACTCAAACTTTTACATTTGTTAACCACGGTGACTTAGTGCTCCCAAGATACAGGTCCAATATTCGATTATCAGACTAGGTCAACTCAATCTTTCATCCTTTCAGTCGATCGATTAACTGAGTATCAATGATGCTTGAAAACTAAACACCGGGGATTTAGCTTTAGGCTGACCACCTAACCGGGACATATGCTTCGCACCCCATGACCCTCGGTTAGGAAAATAGATATGGGCACTGTAGGCCTTGTGATCCGGATATTACAGTTTTGAAATCGGGATATTTATTTAATTATCAATTAATTTTTTAACTTTTAAGAAAATTTATTTTAATGATTTAACTATTCCGTAACAATGTCTTACAAAATTCTTCATTTTTTTTCTCCTAGCTTGTTAATCAATTGAAAGAATTAAACATTTTCACTCCCATTAATTGTGCATTAGCTTATTTATGAAAGATTCTATAAATTGTGCATTAGCTTATTTATGAAAGATTCTATAAATTGTTGATCATTAGGTGTTAAACGCATGCTATAACTTATCTTAACATATTTTCAAAAATTCTATAATATTACTAACTTTACAAACTTCCGCTATTTATTGCAAAATAATAATTTAGTAAGACTCCTAATTTAGGATCAACTCACCAGATTTTTCACAATGATATCTTTTTAAACATTTCACTTATCACAGATTAAACAAAAAATTTTATTTCAGACAAATTCCTGTGAAAAATACATTTAACTTTATGGGAAATTTCGCATTTAAAAAATAGCCTTTTAAATTATATCATTAAGTCCATTAAGGTATACCAAAATTATTTTTACTGTGAAAAAATTTAAATCACAAAACGTAATATTGATAGTTTATAATATTTCATATTTATACAATAAAACCAATTTTTCTGATTTCAAAATTAGAAGACCTTTGTTAATGAGTCGTCATCTAATTTCAGTTTCGATAAGTAAATTATATGCCATAACATTATCAATGCAAATATCTGATGAGCAACAGAACGTTAATACAGACAATAAAAATATTTTGCAAATGTCTTAAATTAAAAATCAAAACATACATAAATTCAAGTAAAATTATGTATATATAATATAAACAGAAATTTTCAGTGAATCTATATATATTACATTAGTAAAAATAATTTTTTTCTCCAAACTGATGCACTGTATATTGCTTTTTCAAATTTTTCATTTATTCAAAATATTATCAAGAATTAAAAGTTCTGAGAACAAAAATATATTTTAATTGTTATATCGCATAATTTTATGCACAGAAATTTTCTCAATTAGTTATCATAGTAGTGAAAATTTAATTCGTATTTTAAAGGCATTTTTTAAAACTGTTTTTTAAGATATTAAAATATATTTTATTATTAAAACAAGGATTAATTTTTATTAAAATTAAAATTTATTTCTATTACGATTCATTTTGGAAGTGCTGCTCTTGCAATGGCAGGAAGTTTTTTCTTTCAATAAATTTAAATCATTTAAAAACGATCTTATTTTTAAAATTTTACAATGTAGAATGAGAAATATGTACGATTTTCTTATAAATTTCTTGAACGAATTTTTCAAGTTAAAAGATTTGTTTTTTAGGTATATTGAACTATTTAATTAAGAAATATATTCTGTAATGTTTAAGGAGTGCTGTAGAGACAGCTAAATCCTGCATAGGTTGTTACGCTATTAAAGAAGAAGATTCTGTATGTTTAAACATTCAGAAAAGGAGGAAAAAAAAAAGAAAACATTTAAAGAGGAAAAAAAAAGCATTCATAGATTTTTAATTTCTACTATTTGAAAAAAAGAATTTTTCAATATAAGGTGCTAATGTAAAGCCAACAAAATTACGAGCCAAATAAAAATTATTTCCCCAAACAAAAACATTTAAAGATTATATAAATTATTTGTAAAATGAATAGTTTTGACAAATAAGTAATTTAATATTTAATTTTCAAAACTCTGCAAAAATATGTTAGTACCAGTTTTATACCCCAGCAAAAATATGATATAAATATTCATATTGAAAGAATACATAGTAGACAGAAAATATAACTTACGGCAATAATATTTTAAATGTCAAAACTCCAGATTTTCAAAAAATTACATTTTTGTTTCCGATGAAGCGATATTTTGGAAGAAACGAAATACTAACCGTGTGAACAATAAAAAGGAAGGGAAATTTATGTGTTTTCCTAGAATTTTAAGGTAATTAGCTCTCGATCCCCTCCATTTCGATTCCAGGAAGACAATTCCCTAGGGGGCATACTGTTGTGCAAATTTATGACTAATTTCCTCACTTTCTTTGAAGGTCAGTCGGGTGCCGGACACGCAGGAATTTTCTCACGAGTGTAATGCGACACTAGACTGAATGGCTTCAGCAGTAAAAGCCTGAGATAAAAAACATACAAGGGTTTTAATTTTATTTTGGGACAATGAATAGTATTGTTTAACAGTCTCAGTAACTACTGAAACGGATCTTTCTAAATCGCTTCTTGATAACTTAAGTAAAATCTGACTTTTCTGCTATTATAAGTACATTTAAATTCTTACACAAGTTTTCATTATTAATATTTAAGTTATATGAATTTTTTTTTGCGCATAATAATTTATTACGTTATTATAATCAAAATGAGATTAAATTTTCACATTTTTATCATAAAAAGATATCAAAAATATTAGTCAAGTGTTCCTTGTTAAATAAAATGATTTAATCTGTTACGAGAAATTAAAAATAGCACGTCACAAATAATATTTCAAAACATTAAAATTTCGACAAAAAATTTGTAAGTTTTGAATTTTTGAATAATTGTAACATCCAGAAGGGTTCAAAAAATAATATTCATTAAATTTTTTTTTTAATTTTTTATTTTTTTATATCAATTAAAACAAACTTATTTGTTTTGTTAATATTATTGTTATGACTTTTTTAGTATATAACTTGACTTTGATAACCTGTATAACAATTAGGATTCATAAAGGGCACTGTGAATCTTGGCGTATCCACAAAATTAAATAGGTGTCTTTCATGAGTTTACTCTTCTGTAATCTCCCTAAGTTAATAGATCGAAAAATTACCATATAACATTAGCACAAATAATTTGATAAATATTTTTAAATTTAAATGAAAACATTTCCTATGCATTAAAATGGAACTGACCAATCTAATATTCCAAAAATTTTATATGAAAAAATAAAATCAAGATATTTTTGTTATTTACACATTTACAAGATTTGTAGTACAAAACAATAATATCACAAACTTTGAGCAAAGTATGAAGTTTAAAAAGGAAAGGATTAAAAGAATGAAAATCGATAATCTAACTAGTTAAATGAAAATCGAAACATGGTTAAAAAACAAACTTTTTTATTAACCCTGTAAAATTATTATTAATAAAGAAATATAAGTGTAAGGGTTTCATTTAGGGCAAGCATCTGCAGCTCTTTCTCATTTTTCATCAACAACCTCTTCTTTTTTTCAAATCTGATTCCTCCCTGGAGCTTTTTTTTTTTTTTTTTTTAATTTTACCCTGGATATGACATAATAATTATAAATTGCAAAGTTTATTTCTCCGAATAAAATTGATATTATAATAAAACTAAGATTGAAATTTTCTGAAAAATTTTGTTTAGCTTTGAAATGATTTAGAGCCCCTCTGTAATCTGCGCCCGGGGCATGATAGCCCCCCTTGTCCCGACGTCACCACTTACTCAATTACTTAGTATAAAAAGAAAACGCATTTCATGCAGAGTGCATCCAGTGGGAGCACTTACCTCAATATCTTTGTATTATTCATTTATTGTACTTTTTATTTCAGATCAGTTACCTTCTATTTTTATTCTGATTAGTTACCTTCTATATTCATTCTGATTTTTTATTTCTGATTAGATCACCTGACAAAACTATCCAATGCTCTAATTCATTAGAAAACGAGGTACATGGCCGGTAGGCTACAGACCTCCCTCAATCCTAAATCCTAAAAATAAAATAAAAAAGATTGTGATGTTAAAATACTTAAACTGTTTTCAAATATTTTTCTTAAGTTACGTTAATATATTAAGCATTTATGAAAACTTTTGCTTCATAAATTTATAGAAGAATTTAAAATATTCCAGATAAATTTTAATTTTTAGTAAATTAAAATTCTCTAAAATTAATGTAAAAAGTTTTAGTTTAGTTTTAGTTTCAGTTTTAGAAAATGTTTTGTAGTAGTGTTTCTGCTCAATTTTTGTCATTCTTAAAAATTGAGATTTTTAAAACTAAAAGGCCTGTCGTATATATACATTTTAGAACTTTATAACTAAATAAAATCGAATTTAATAAGTAGTATTTAACTCGAAATACTTTTATTAAATTATCAGGAAAGCGATGGTCTTAAAATTTAAACAAAAGTAAGCTTAAAAAATCGACTTATAAATATAAATACTTTCGATTCATAAATACTTCCACAAAGCATTTTTTAAATAATAAATTCAGTTTATCGACCATTCGAAAGAATGAAAGCCTGGTTCAATCTTGCCCACCCCGAAGATCGAACCTCCCACCTGTATCTTATACCCTAGCACTAAGACACTAACTGGGCTTCTTTAACATTGCTTACATAATTTTTCAATTTAGGAATATTTAAAATGTACTTAAAAACATTTTGGAGCTTTTTCGTTGAAATATAACTTACGAATAATCAAATTCTATAAAAAAAGATTTAAAAAATTTTTAGTTTGATTGAAAAATTGAGCTTATTTTAATATATATGTAAGAAACGAATAAAAAATGTTTATTCTTCTTATAATTTTAAGAATTTAAAAATTTTAAAATAATTTATTTCTTTTAAAATCGCGTTAGTTGTAAAAATATTCAGTTGATTGCAAACTATAATAAACATAAAAATATATTACAAAATACTTAAATGTTTGTTTTAAATTAAATTTAACATGCTAAAACTATTTTAAATTTATTTATTTGAAAGAATGAAGACTTTGATATGAAGTAACATTTTATAACAATAAAATGTGAAATTCAGATTTGTGTATTGTAACTTCGAGTTGTATGTCGAAATTATAAATGAAAATTTTAAAATTATCGATAAAATCTAAATTTAAGCAAAAAATCAAATCCATACGCAAAATTTCTCTCTCATGTTATATAAAATCTTATTCAAACTGGAAGTTCAAGGTTTTTATAAATACATTCAATCTGAATGGAATTTTCTAAAATTTCAGTTAGTAGTTACTTTAATTATAATTCACTTTTCAAAGATCTTGAAACATTATTGTATTGCCTTTCTCATGACTGATACGATTCTGTTTGGAATGAAAATAGTTTTTAAATGTGAAATCCTCTTTAAAGAGTATCGGATTACTTGATTTAATTATTGTTGGGTGGCAAAAGATTTTTAAAAAAGTGGTTTTAGCTTTCTGAATATATAGTAGTTCTTGGATGAAGTGTCAGAAAATTTCATTTCTTTCGAAGTTTTTTGCTCGTCTTTTTCTTTCTTTCTAAACCCAAACAACTGCATTTTCAAATAAGTGTTAGATTTGAATTAGATTAGTTCTCCTGAGCTTATGTACATTAGGAATACCGCTCTGAAATTTCAGCTCACCTGTTGTTCAATTCAAAGACGAAACCGATGAGTTTCGAATAAAGTATAGTTAAATATAATAGTTTTAGCAAAATATATGATACACCCGTTACATGCATCAGAGAATGCATTCAAACAATCGCCAAACACTTCTGTCGCTTCAGTATTAAGGGAAATGCACGGAATAAAATATTGGTAAACAATAGAATTTTGCTTTCTGGATGTTTATAGTTACTCAAGTACACTTAATTTGACGCTTTGAATGACAACTTTGTAGACAAAATCTTATTTTAAAAAATGCGCAACAATTAATACCATTACTAATTTTTTTGTTCAATATTTTCAGTATTTAATGGCTTTTTTTATAAAACATATTTATAAAAATGTTTATATCTTGTAAGATGTAGCTCATTTAATGCAAACCTAAATCTAATTAAACCTGCTTTATCACCAAATTTTTTTTTTAAATTATATCATAAAAAAATGTTTTTTTAATTTTTAAATAAAAAGAACTTTTAATATTTATATCAGAAAAGCATACTAACTTTTTCTCTCAAGGAGAAAATACATTTATAAATGTAGTTCTTAAAGAATTTATTTGTGTATGTTTCAAAATTTTTAAATGCTTCCGATACTGTAAACTGTAATTTAAAATAATATTTAATAATAATTTATTTATTTACAAGAATGATCAAGTATGATTTTTAATTGCTTTGTACTCAGTAAATTTCTTTTTTAGTTGAAATATTCCTATTTAAAATGTATTATATATATATATATATATATATATATATATATATATATATATATATATATATATATATATATATATATATATATATATATATATAATGTGTGTGTGTGTGTGTGTTCCTTTAGGAAAAATATGTTTTATTTAAACACATCTATTTAGTTAAATTTTTGTAAGTATAAATAATTGTAAATAACAACGTGTGGACATGAATAATCTCTAAAAAAAGTGATAGTTAATTTGACTACACACTTTTCTTCTTTAATATTTTCAGTGTTTAATTTTGTTTTAAAGCACATACACATGAAAGTTTTCTCTTAAACAGGCTGTATACAGTAACAAATCCCATGTTAGTGTATTCGATTCTTCATTCCTAATATTACCATTGAGAATAAAAATTAAAGTATATTAGATTATGCCCAAAACTTTGTAAGGTCTATGCTTTCGGAATCTTCTAATGAAATTATATTGTTCTCTTTTCCATAATTTTTATAAATTTTCACATTTACTTCCACATTATATCTAAACTGTAAATTTGCTTCACTGAAAATTTCTTTGGATTCTTTTATAATGGATAAAGCTTGTCTTAATTTTCCCAAATGTCATCATTGCAACCTTGTGGGACAGACACGCGACAATGGGAAGCAATTGCTTACTTCCTGTAACTAACACCTGTTGGAAGAAAAATCAGAACTTGTTTGCATTTTCTTGAACCTGTCCAACTTCCCCACACACGGTACAACTTGTTCACGGTACAACTTTTCCACAGGAAAAATCCTATCGTGTGTGCCGGGCTATACAAGAAGTCACATGTGTGATGAGTTAGCTTTTGACAATAAACTGGGTCATCAAACTTTAGCTTATGTAGCTACTCTGACACTGTGTCTATTACAGCACCAATAGTTTTTCTGATGACTTTGACACCTAATAAGAACAGAAAGGATTTGCAGAAATACCGTTCCTTTTCTGCCCGCGATAGAAACGGAACTCTCATTTTCAATATACTTTTGTTCATCTAATTTTTCTTGCTTATTACGCACAATATCATAATGATCATTTTTACTATAAGAGTAATGTAATTAATTTTTTAAATTACGATATTTACTTAAATGTCCAGCCTTTTTTAAACAAGTAAAACTTGCAAATTTTTTTATAACAATTGTTTTCTTATCAACTAATGTCATTTTTTCGCGGTGAAACATTGTTTTCCAGGATGTGATTTATCGCAAAAATACAATTATTAATGGTCTTACCTGAATTGTTCAAACTTACGAATGCTAATGGTATTACATTTTCAGCTGGTTTCACCTGTTCAATTTTCCGCTGATTTTGACGAGGGCCGAATCCAGAGGGTATCAGTAGTACCATTTCTTCACCTTTTACCTCCTGACGAAAAAAAGTCCATTAAAAGTGCTAATGATCTTGTTTTCGAGGAACTATGGGTTTCAATCTGTTTTTAGTAGACTTTATGTGATAACCTAATAAAAATATCTTGTGAAGACTCACACAAATATGCGTCTAATTGAGGGAATTGCAATCAGTGTCTTTGAAACTCGCTGCATGATGAGCAAAGAATAATTTTATTAAATCTCTTAGTAAGAGTAGCTGTTTCCACTTCTGCTTGTAAAGGAATTGACTCTTGGAGATGTTAGCTTATTTCTACCAGGGTCTCTGGTTTGTAGATATTTCAATTTTAATTAACACTAAATATTTACCATAGAATAACAGTTGAAATGACTACAAAATCCATCAGCATTAAGTATTTTATGTACTTGAGAAAATACAAGTAAAACTCAATCTTTAATTTTAATAAATATTTTAAGAAATGCTTCAGTTTACTAATTTATTATTTCAGAGTGAAAAGTTTGCTTACTTTGATTACAAAATCCGTATTTGTAATTACTTTCTTCACTTAGGAATAGAGGAAGATAACGGCGAAGTTATGCCAGTAACTAAAAGGAAACCAGTCTCTGGGCCGCCTTCTGATAGTAAGATTTTTATGCAAATTGTTAACCTATTTTTTCACAAAACATTGAAATATTCCAAATTTGACGATTCATTTTCATTGTGAAGAAAAACATGTAAATATTTTAATTGTTTACACTACCATTTATTAAGTTAAAAAATAACCAAAATGACTAAATTTGAAAATAATTTAAAAAATAGATAATAGTAATAATAATAATAAAAATAATAATTATATATATATATATATATACACACGAGTGTTACTCTGTAATTTTTGAGATACGCGCAGACGAGAATTTACAAAATAAAAATAGCTGTTTAATTTAAAATACAAAGTATTTTAACAAAGAAAACAATTTTTTACTGCCTGACTTCAACTTGCTTAGCGTAGAATAAATTTTAAACAAAAGAGAAAAAGGAGTTGACGCGAAACATTTTCGTGCTATGATTTTCTACTATTTTAAAGCAGGATTAAATCAAGAGGAATGCGTTCAAGGGTTGCAATTAGCATTTGGTGATGAATCTCAAGCTAGTGTTACTGTATTCAGATGGCTTAGAGAATTTAGAAGAGGTCGCCATTTTCTTCAGGATGAAGAACACACAGGAAGGCTGCCGTCAGCAGTAATCCCGGATAATGTGTATGCCATACGAAAAATGCTTATGGATGATAATCGCTGTACCTATCAAATGATACAGAAGGAACTTAATATTGAATCCGCAGCCATACACAAAATCATTCATGAAGAATTACATCTTAAAAAAGTAGTTTGCCGTTGGGTTTCCCGTAATCTAACTGATCACCAAAGAGAGGAGCGTGTCAAAATCAGTAAAGAAACTCTTAAATTGTTAAATCATGGTGTACACCGCATCATTTCTAAAATTGTAACAGGTGATGAAACGTACATACCATTTTTTGACGTTCCAACACGTCCAGAAAGCAAAGTATGGGTCTTTGAAGATGATCCCATGACGACAATGGTGAAAAAACAACACGCACTGAAAAAAGTGATGTATGCTGTTTTCTTCAAAAGTACGGGATTGGTTAAAGCCATCAAGCTGGAAGGACAGAAGACAGTAACAGCAAACTGTTATACCACTAAATGTCCTCCAGAAATTTTACAAGAACTGAATGTTATGGGACTAATGCTTCACAATGACAATGCAACTTCACATACAGCCAGATTAACAATTGAGTTTCTTAAACAAAAACAAATTAAAGTGATCGCACATCCACCGTATTCACCTGATCTAGCTATGTGCGCCTTTTGGTTATTCTTTAATCTGAAAAAGAACTTACGTGGATGTCTTTTTTATTCAGAAGAAGAGATTGATGTGGCTATAAATGCATTTTTTTCATCTATTCCATGAAATGAATGGCTTGAGGCATTTAATCTGTGAAAAATTGGTCTACAAAAGTGCATTGATGCTGGAGGAGACTACTTTGAACACACCTAAAATTTTGTAAGTATAACTTTAAAAAACTAGTTTTATCTCAAAAATTTCAGAGTGACCCTTGTATATATATATATATATATATATATATATATATATATATATATATATATATATATATATATATATATATACGTGCATAAATTTTGCACCAATATTAGTGTTTATTGGATTATATTACATTATTACATGACTAGTTTAATTTCAATCATCTCATTTAAATAAAGACTGCTTACAACTAAAGAAGCAACTTTTTATACAGTATTTGACTAAACGTATTTTAGGATTGTAGATCTATGCATTTCACATTCTTTATATTGACAAATTCCCATTGAGTAAGGTGAAATATGTTAAATCTTTGTTACCTTGTACTTAGTGTGTATATGCATTTCTTGGGTATGATTTAAAACCTTGAAGATGGTTTAGTATTTCAATTTATAAAATTAGGACATGCTTTTTAATGTTTCTTTCAGAAATAAAACCAAGTTTTTGGTTCTTCAAATTAATTTTTTCAAGAGTAGAAATCACTAATTAGAAAATTATAGCCTTTAAAATAAATTGAATTGTGAAAATTATCATATACAAACTATATTACATTTGAAAATGTGAGATAAAATGATATTAAAACATCAAATAATATATATATATATATATATATAATAAATCATATTTAATATATTTACATAAAATATATTTAAATAATGACAGTCAAAAAAATTCCTCAGATTGTAATGATTTATGCAAAATGCTGGTACTCTCAATTTAGTTTATTTTATTTTAGTCCGCGTAGTCGTTGTCAATTCAACTCCGGATGATAATTCGGTGGATAAATGCAATAAATTATAAAGACAGTGAAGTAAATGGAAAATATTTGTCTTTCATTTAATTTAAGCAATTTAAGATAAGAATAAAAATGATGGGCTTTTTTATTGGAAGAAGAGCGCACTTTCATGCGGAAGATCCCAGGTTCGATCTCAGCCATTATTGAAGAATAGGAGACATCTGCAAACTCGTTTGTTGGGAAGTTTGATTGTGGAAGTGATCCTCTTTTGCTATTTATAAAAAGTGTTTCTTGAAAGTAATTTACACGGTGGTCACTGAAATGCATTTCACAACAGACGTAAACTACCCACTTCGGGGAGTGGTGTCAAAGAATAAAAATGAATAAAGTAAATAAATAAAATAAATATAAAATATACATTCTTAAAATAATCAATTTATTTAATTTACTAATTCATTCCATTCTTTAATGGATAAGTAAATTATATATTCCGATAACATCATGATTGAGATGGTAGTTAAAGAAAATTGTATACAGTAAGATCTCTCTGATGAAGCGTCCGCTCTCACTTTCCGGACTGAATGATAATGTTAGTCCAGGAATATTTTTACATTATTTTTAGGTGGATTTTTACACATCATGACAAGATTTTGTCACCTTTTTAAATGAACGCACATTAATAAATTTGTTTCATAAATGCTTAAATATTCTCATAAAATGTATGTTAGGTAGTGACGCTAAAAAAGTTAGATTTACCCAAAAATGTCTGCGGGTTTGTCTGAAGTTGTCTTTTAGTTTTTGCACAGAAAGGTTTATATAGTATATGGATGCCTGACATCATTGTAAATATCGTACTCCATAAGTTGAATAAGTCACGAAATGTTCAAATTGATCACATTTTGATGAGAAATCGGTTTTCTCCGTAATAATGACGTTTTAAATTAAAATTTTCTGACTTCCAAGAAATAGAATTTCTCAACAAATTTGAAAGTTTACCGAAAACATTCTCACATTTGTTTAGTAGTAATACAATGCTCTTTAGTTTGAAATATTCCGTGATCAATTCCCACATCTACTGCATAGCGATGTGTAAATGGGCACTTCTCTCTTCAGCATGCGTGTTTTTCGAATTGTTTGGGAGTTTTTACCATTTCCTTGATTTCAACACAAATATATGACTCGTTGCCTATAAAAGTTCTCCTCGAAAGGCAATATACGTCATCGATGTTAAAAAGAGCTTTTAAAAATTGTTTTCTTATTAAACAGCAAAACTGGAAACAAGAAATTCTTCTGAAAATGCTCTAATTTAAAAATTATTCTCTTGTTTTGACTGAAGCTTATTTAAGTCTCAGATGCTTTCAAAGTCCTTCATTTTTGGGTTCACGGTGTCGAATCAAGGACTTTTGGCTCTGAAGAGATGCGATCCACTACTAGTTTACTGTGAACCTTAACAAAAGAGCTGACATCGTACAGATTACAGCTTGTCTGACGAAGGCTATTGTGACGCATTTAAACTAAATTCCACGGCAATAGAACGAAAGAACTTCGACACGCGTAGTGAAATGCTTTAAACATTTAATAACAATTTAACGTAACAAACTTCGGAACAGGTCTAATCTATTCGGAGATTTAAGTTCCCAATTTGATCCCTACCACTGCTGAAAACGGAGGCTAAACTGTCTTACAATAGCCTCTGGACGTTAGACTGTCCACTGCGCAGTTACAAAGCTCTTTCATTTTCTCATAATGATGAATATCACATGAATATTTGCTCCTGGGTTCGATCCAACTTTTCAAAAACGGGACAGGATTCTACGCTTCTGTAATCCACATGCATGTCTATTGGCATGGCTACTTGGAAGTTTACCTAGTTTTTTCCCTTCTTCTTGATACGTGAACACATTTCATTGTTAATGAAACATCAGCTGCTCGATGGGAGTTAAAATACTCTAGGTTGCAGAGTAATCTACAACGCAAGGTCAAAAGTTCTTTAATTTGAGCTCACCATGGCCTAATGGTATGGTGCAGCTCTTTCGAAAAAAGGTTTCAGATTCAATCCCAGTCACTATTAATCAACGAGAAATGGGTCGGTTAATTCTTTTTTTTTACATTCAGTGAAATCAAGGTGCGTGCTTGGGACTTTTCCGGTTTATCTCACTTGCAAGACATAAATACGACCCACTATCTATAAAAATCCACTCTGGAAGGCAATTACGCGATACACGTTGTTATTAAATCTTTAAAGCACTTCACTACGTGTGTCAAAGTTCTTTCGTTCTATTGCCGTGGAATTTAGTTTAGATGCTTCACAATAGCCTTCGTCAGCCAAGCTGTAATCTGTACGATGTCAGAAGCTTTTTTGTTAAGGCTCACCATGGACTAGTGGTGGATCACCTCTCTTCAGAGCAAAAAGTCCTTGGTTCGATTTCAGCCTTACTGAATAACGGTAGATGCTTTACAGCTGCTGAGCTTTCCCTATTGTATGGGATATGCAAAAAGAGTGATTATTTTAAATGTAAATATTATTTTAATTTTATTTGTATTCTAAAAATTTGAACAAAAATAATATTAAATCAAAATATCGACACCTAAAAGATGAGAAATTAACTCGAATAAAATATTAAATATCTTTCAGTCGCTCTTTCAAGTCTTATAAATCGCATAAAACATAAGAATATTACAAAGAAATAAAAATTCATAAGTTCCGATAAAATTGTGCTTGGGGAACATCAAGTACAAAATTCAAAATTTAGTTTTATAAATGAACGAATGCTATTGGTCCCTCTCTGATCCTTTTTTGCATTCGAAGGTTAATCAAGATCGATAGATGCAGTTTAAAGTTGATTCTAAACCACTGCAGATATAGACGAACGAGGCATAAATTAAATCGTTGAACAGAAGGCTCGGGCGTTAAAAATGATCGAAATAAATGCTACAGAGAAAGTATTCTTTTCTCCTTTCCATTCATCGACATTTTATTTATTTATTTATTTATTTTTTTGAAAAGCACTGATATTGATTCCAGTAACTGGTTCTACGAAATTTTCCATCTCGATATTCTATTAGAATTTTTGCAATTTATAATTAAATATATACTTTTTTAAATCTTCCATAATGGCCCTTTTTCCCAAATCAGTGGCAGCACGATTTTTTTCTTATGTTTTTTCCTCCCATTTTCGTCTACTTCTACAAAAATGGGATTTTTTTCAATTGTTTTAACTGATTGCAGTTTTCAAATTTTTTAATTAGGAATTATATTTAAATGAACAAAAATTGAAGTTTTTGTATTATTATGAATGTAAATATAAATTTTTCAAGGAAATCAAACAGGTTTAATTACTTGAAAAATTAACTTTTTCAGTCTGATTTTTCTCAATTTTTCATAAGTATATTAAAAAATTTAATGTTTAATTTTTCGTACATTACTTTAAAAGTAAAATGTAATCCTGCCCAAAAGATATTCAAAAACCAACTAAAAATATAGTATAAAAAATTCACCATTTTTAAATAATTTTCCTTTAGTTGCCGTAAATAACTTACCACCCAAATGACTGTATAAAATATTAGAAAATATCTTCTCCCATTTCTTTTAGGTACAAACATTACAAATAATGAACCATATTTATTGCTCATGATTAAAAATTTTCCGAAATTCTTAATTTGAAAGATACACAAACAGATGACTTTAACACATACCTTTCGTTGGTGGACTTCGGCGCAACTAGTTTTTAGCTTGCGTCGGTTAACGCAGCTGAGCCAACGAAGTAGCTGAAACTTTTAATCTGTAACGACATTTGTTACGATTAAGAGGCAACAATTCCAATTTTCCTACTAAATATAATTTTTATTTCAATTTAATAAATAGAAAAGATATAATTATTTTAATACCTCTTCACACATTATATAAAGAAATATATTTTGTATTGTAGTGTTATAGTTTGGAGCGTAAGTCACTGTCTTCGGAATAAAGCTCACCTTTGTCCGTAGATTTCAGTGATTAGGTAATATCTTGAGGTATGTGTTAGGTGGTATGTTAAACTGTCAGCAACAGCATACTGCAGATTGTGGAAAAAAATGAAACTAAAAAAATAGCTGTTAGAAATATTTCGCTTCTACTTTATACAGCAAATGGAATAACAAAAAGCGAGTAAATTTCAGTAATTCCATTAAGCCACTTTAGTGATTTATTGAAAGAAAAAAAAACACTGTTTCAGGAATACGGTCAGTTAAATACCTGGCTCTTTTTCCTGTAGAAGTTCAAAGAAAAGCCGTAATTGCAAACACTTTTGTAAAGCTCTTTGTTTTGATAGGTCTGTGTCGAATTCGACCACGGTTGAAAATGTGAGACTCTTCTAACAGCTTCATTTGGCAGAAACGAGAACATACTATTGCCCATAACATCTGCACCGTTCACACTTAAAATAATTCCACCAATCAAGTTTCTCAGTTCCTCTACGTAATTGACTGACAAGTTTATATAAACTAAATGAAAAATCAGCGAAGTATAGATTAGATTCTTGCCGCTTAAAAGCTTTTCATGTGATGCATTTCTGTGCTATGGATAAATTTGTCTTTAGTTTTTATATTATAGTTTTTATTTCACGAAATGTGAATACGTTTTAATTAACAATTTATTTTATTTTCACTAGCAGTGAAAGAAATTTTTTATTTTCCTATTTCCAAAGTTTGGAATATTTTATGATGTTTATTCACCTTTACTCGTAATGTGTATTTGAATTGTATATCTATATATTCTGAAGTAAGTTATTTTTGAATGCATTTATTAACATAAATATGAAAATTGTGTAATATTATAACTATACTAAAATGTAGCTCGTAATTATTAAGAGTGTTTTTAAAATGTAAAATATAATACGTTAATTTATGGTTTTAGAATTTGATAATTGCAACTTAATTTTAATATAAGAAATGAAATAATGCCTCTTATAAATTATGTTTAAATGCTTTTAAACAGTTTTTAAATAATCGTATTATGAAATTAATCGGAAGTTACAACACATGAATTACTAATTAATTTTCTAAATGTTCAGAAACTTGGAAGAAAATACTTTTTTTAAATTACTTTTTTAATTTTCAAACTATGTAAATCTCTTAACATGACTCAAATCTTTTAAATTTTCTGATATATAAAATTGTCCTTCATTCAATTCGTGAAATTTTATGTTAACCATTATCTTTCTAGAAGTCAGAAAAAACCTTAGCATTTCAAAGTAAATAGAAACAGTGAATAATATGCGTTTGGTATATAAGTATTATATAAGCATCAGTATATGCATAAAATAATTGTATATAGTGTTTGAAATAGTTTAGTTTTCAATTTTGCAATTAAAAGTTAAATTTGTCGTTTAAAAAGAAGCAAAAGTGAGAAGTGAACTCAATATTCATTGACTAAAAGTTTGTTCGATTAAAAATACGGCGCAATTATTTAGCGTTTCACGTTTAAGATTGTATTTATTTATGAAATGTTTTATAAAATGAAACTATACGGAGATTGGTTTTGCCCTTGTATAGGATAAAACAGTGATTTATAGGAAGACTTAAATACCTCAATCTACTAGATTTCTGAAAATTAATCTGGCTCGTATATTAATTCAACATATTTTGAAAGAATTACGGTGAAAATATACAACTGCTTATCAGTAATTATTTAAACCAGGGAATCAAAAGCTGAAAATTTAGATTACCGACTTTTAAAATTGAAATTTAAAAAAGTACAATTTATTAAATATATCAAATATGTTTATAAACAAATGGGTATTCATTATTAAATTTAAATAAGTAACATGTATTATGATATCCAATTATTTTATTGTAATCAGATAATCCTTTATTTGCTTAGAATTCATTTAATTTTGGTTGAGTTTTAAATTTCTGCAAATGCCATTGATAAATTCCAATAAATATATAGTTTTGAAAAAAAAATCTTTTATAATGGTTGACTTCAGATTTTCAAAGTTTCTTTGAATCTGTAGTTGCAAGCTTTTCATAAAAACAATTTTCTGATAAGTAGTTAGCGTCATTAACTTAGGCTATTAATTAACATTAACAAACTTAAACCTTGAAGGTAATTTGTCGGTGACTTTATGCCGATTTTTAAAAAGTATACATAAACGTTTAACATACGCTTTCAATTTTATCTAGTTTCCCAAAATACTTATTTCTACCAATAGTTCTTTAATTTAACTTAACTTTCCTAACATAATTAAATTTACGCAAATATACATTTGTTATTGTTTATCAAAAAAATATCGAAATTTCTAGAATCATTTCTGTCAAAATTTTAATTATAAATTGACATCTTTGAGGGCATAATATTTGAACTTTAAAATGAGGCTAGAAATATAAAATCTTCATGTGTGATTAGTTTTGATGTGACAAATTCAGACATTTTGATGTATATATAAAGCATTCTACCAAAACAAGAATATTAATTTTTAAGGAATTCATTTAGTTTGCTAATTAAAACCTATAGTTATGAATTAAATTTTTTCGACCTGGTGTAGCAGAATTAATATTTTACTTAAAAGAATTTTATTTCATGTTAGCTTTTTAGAATACTACTCTTTAAACACTATTATTGAAAATTGTAATACGGATATAAATTCGGAGTTTCTAAAAATTTGAGTAGTTTATTATTTTCAAAGTTAATAAAAAAATTCCTACTAAATTTCATTTTAGGAGTGTATTTTAAATATTTACATTTTAGAAGAGATTTTTAAAAACGTAATATTAGTTTTGAAATTTATAGTTATTCACTTGCTATAATATGAGAACGAATGTGTAGCTTTCAGTGTGAAACTTGGATTTAAGGGAAGATTGCTATTTCAAAACTATTCTAAGAACTTCTTATTTTTGCTCACTCTCATTTTGGATATCGAAAGGAGGTCACGCGTATGGAACAATTAAAAAAAAAGTTGTGGAAAAGATAATTATATTTCGTAACTAAATTGAGTATTTAAATACTGAAGTAAAAACTCCTGTCACGTCAGCGTTCAAAGAAGTTTCCGATTGGCAGCACATTGGAAAAAGCTTAAATTTGTTTGTTGCAGTGGGCAAAAATAATTTCAAAAATCAAAATATTGGTAAATATTGTTTTTTAAAAAATCACACTGGGAAAATTGAGATCTGATATACTTATCTATTTAATTTACCCCCCCCCCCCCAGTAACAATCAGTTAGTTCCCCCACAATATCTTACTAACATTTTTCCTTGAAAGTAAACAGTTCCTGTCAAGTGTACACTAACAATAAGCAGCTTTAAAATGGATAAATCATGGCTCGGTCACAGCTTACAGAGGGGCGCCGAATTCAAAGCTAGACAAAATATCTTAGAAATTTAAATTGAATTTTATCATATCAATTTTATTCGGAGAAATAAACTTTGCATTTTATATTGTGTCACGTCCAGGGTAAAATAAACAAAGATCTCTAAGGAGGAATCAGATTTGGAAAAGAGAAAGGTTGTTGATGAAAAATGAGGAAGAGCTGCACATATGTCCCATAAACAAAACTTTTACTCTTGCATTTCCTTATTAATAATCGTTTTGCAAGGTTTAGCTCCTTTTAAAAATTGTGCTCTTTTAACCATGCTTCCGATTTTCATTTTTAATATCTGTTTTGATTCTTTTAATCTTCTCCTTGTTAAATTTCGTACTTGCTCAAAGTTTGATACCATTGTTTTCTACTACAAATCTTGTAAATGTGAAAATGAAAATATCTAAAATTTTTTCATATTGAATTCCTGGAATATTAGATTGGTCAGTTCCATTTAAATGCATATGAGAGGTTTTCATTTTAGTATGAAATTATTTATCAAAATGTTATATGGTAATTTTTGGATCTATTTACTTATCAAGGCAAGTTAGAGTCATAATATTAACAAAACAAATAAGCTTGTTTTACTGAATTAAAAAAAAAGTTCAATGAATATTTCCTCAGAGACCTTCTGGGTGTTATAATTCAAATTCAACTTTAAACTTTATTATCGAAATTTCAATGTTTTGAAATGTTATTTGACGTGCTATTTTTAATTTCTCGTAAGAGATTAATTTTATTTAACAGTATTTCATTAATATTTTTGTTTCTCTTGTGATAAATGTGGAAGTTTAACAATATTTTGACTATAATGACGTAATAAAAATTATTCGAAAAAATCCATATAATTTAAATATTAATGGAAACTTCTAAGAATTTAAATGTGCGAATAACAGTCATTTACTTAAGCTATCAAGAAGCGATATACAAAGATCACTTTCAGTATTTATTGAGACTAAGTAAAAATTGTATCACTCCTTGTCCTAAAATAAAGCCCTTTTATTTTTTCTCAGCCTTTTACTGTTGTAACCTTTCTAGTGTCTTACACTCGTGAGAAGTTTCCTGCTGAAACACGTTTCATATTAGCGGTTCCCTTTTTTAAAAATATTGTGCCCCACACCAGATTTATCTTCACAGTAAGGGGGAATTTTTTTTATAAAATAACACTACAGTATGCCGCATAGGAAACTGTCTTCCTGGAATCGAATTGGAAGGGATCGAGAACTAATTACCTCCAAATTCTAAGAAAAGTCTTTCCTTTTTAGTGTTCACATGGTTAGTATTTAGTTTCTTCCAAAGCATAGCTTCATCGGAAACAAATGTAAACTTTTGAAAATCTGGAGTTTTAACATTTAAAATATTATTGTCGTAAGTTATATTTTCTGTCTACTATATATTTAAATTTGAATATTTTATATTTTTGCTGCTATAAATATTTACTATTGTATACTTGCAGCATTTTTAAAATTAAGTTACTTACCAGTTAAAACCATTTAAATGTAATTTATTTAATGTTTAAATGTTTTTGTTTGGGGAAATTTTTATTTGACTCGTAATTTTGTAGGCTATACTTTATAGCTTCATATATTGAAAAACCCTTTTTCAAATGGTAGAATTTAAAAAAATCTATGAATGTTTTTTCCTATTTAAGTATTTATCCTTTCTAAATGATCTTTTCTGTATGCTTTAACATACGGAATCCTCTTCTTTAATAGCCTAACAACCTATTTCAGGTCTTAGCTGCCTCTACAGCATGCCTTAAACATGCATATTTCTTAATTAGTTAAATTTATATTAAAAAAAACAAATATCTTAACGTGAAACTCGTTCAATAAATTTATAAAGAAATTGTACATATTTCTGATTTTAAATTGTAAAATTTTAAAAAGTCTTTAACTCATGCAAATTTATGAAAGAAAAAACTTCCTGTCATTGCTGAACAGCACTTCCAAAATGATTCTTAATAGAAATCTTGATTTTAATAAAAATTAGCCCTCATTTTAATAAAATATATTTTAATGACTTAAAAGTTATGTATAAATTGAATTAAAAATTTGTTTCACTATTATGGTAACTAATTGAAAAAATTTCTTAATTAGGCGATATAACATTTAAAATATATATATATATCTCAGCACATGTAATTGTTAATAATTTGAATCAATGAAAAACTTCAAAGAAAAATAGAGTGCATCTGTTTTGAATTTACGTGTTTTAAGACATTTTGCAAAATGTTGTCTCTGTTAGCGTTCCGCCGCTCATCAGGTATTTGCATCGATAATGCTATGGCACAATTCAGTTACCTATGAATTGAAATCAGATGAAGACTTACTTAAAGGTCCTATAATTTTGGAATCGAAGTGGTTTTATGGTATAAAAATGAAACATGAATTATCAAAATTATGTTTTGTGACTTAAATTTTTACAATAAATATAATTTTGGTTTACATTAATCGTCTGAATGATATAATTTAAAAAGCTACTTTAAATACGAAATTTCCCATAAAGTTTTTCACTGGAATTCTTCTGTAATAAAATTTTCTGTTTAATCTGTGGTAAATAAAAATTTTAAGAGATCACTGTGAAAAATCAGGTGAGTTGATCTTAAATTAGCTGTGCAAAGTCTTACCCAATTTTGTAATAAATAGCTAATGTTAGTAATATTACAGAACTTTTGAAAATTTGTTAAGTTAAGCTATAGCATACGTTCAACAGCTAATGATCAACAATTTGTAGAGTCACTGATAAATAAGATAATGCACAATTAATGGGGATAAGTGTTTCATTGCTTCAAAAACAAGAGCTAAGAAAAATACATCTAAAATGTTTTAAGACATTGTTATGGAAATGTTGAATCCTTAAAGTTATTTTCTTAGAAGTTGAAAATAAATTGATATATATTCTTCAAACCTGTAATATCAAGGCCTTCAGTGCCCATATCTGTTTTCCTAACCGATGGCTCTGAGGTGCGAAGTATGTCCCGGTTAGGTCGTCACCCCAAAGCGAAATCCCCGGTGTTTAGCTCCCAAGCATGACTGGTACTCAGTTAATCGATCCACTGAAAGGATAAAAGGTTGAGTTAACCAAGCCTGAGAATCGGACCTGTTTCTTTGGAGCGTTAAGTCACCGTGCTTAAAAAATTTAAAAGTTTGAATATTTTGTCATACAGACTTCCATGGAACAGAAGTCTATAGGGAAATGTGGTACTGAGAAAGATGTTACTCAGCAGTAGAAAAGAAATTAAACCTAAAACTTCCAACATACCTTATCTCTTACGGAAAGATGGAGAGATGTAGCCTTTTAAATACTTTTTGCTATTTCTTCAATTGCAAGCTGTGAACGTCTATTCACCAAAATAAAATCAACTTTTGCTTATTTATGATTCACCATGAGTCAAAACCGTCCAAGTGATTTAACAATTTTAATACAGAAAAAATTTGAAATGATCAACGTTGATAAAGTAATTGATCAATTCGCTTCAGCAAAGGCAAGAAAAATGTGAATAGCATAGTATATTAGATTGCTAATAATTACATCTGCTTATATCCATGATGTGTAAAATATATTTCCAATTTAAAAATTTTTATATTTTTAAAATATTGACATTCGAGTATCTTTTTATAATTCTAAATTACACAAGTCTGATTGTTCTAATGACACTTTTCCGAATTCAATATAATTGTCTTTTTTAAATTTAGAATTGAGCTTTGTTTAAAATTAAAGCTGAACTTGAGACTTTATATTAATATATTTTCGGTGATTTTATAGTAGGTACAATATTCTGTTATTTACATAGTATTCTTATTACAATTACTCTCTATTTACTATAATGTATTATCTTTTATTACTTAATACATTTTATTCCCATACATTTGATATTCAAGGGAGTGTCAAAAAAGGTATTGTACCGGTACTAATTATACTGACTATACCACTGTATGGACACGCACTTTAAATTTGAATAGATTAGACATGTTTTCTGTCACTTTTTAAGATAAGTTGGTGGTTGTTGAGGTTGCATTTTCAACATGTATATCTGATAGGTTGTTCTTCGGAGTTTTCAGAATTACAACATCCGATTGGGTCTAATCAGAGTAAAATTCCCTGAAGAGGTATAAAAGCATGAAGTTAAAACTCCAAACATTTTGATAGTAAATAGTGAGACCTAAGAGTCAATTTGTGTATAAAATATAGGTATCTATTGATCGATAATTTAAAAATCTAGAAAGGAAACTTTATATGAAATTTCTTGCTTTACAGTTTTAAATTCAAGTTTGACATTTTAAAGGGTAACACTTCTTTTAATACATGGTAAGTAAAAAAATATTCTCTAATGCCCGGCTGCCCTTAGGTTTTTTAAAATATACCATTTAAATTTGCTATACCAAAAGGAATTCCAATGCTCATTTTTCAGAGGTTTGTAACCAAATCGGAACGTTTATTTGATGCTCTGGACCTTCCTCGAACTGCTTTTGAGGTCAGCTCGGGTCATGGAAATGAAGAGCTCGCAATGGTTCGGTAATGACTCTTCAACTACTTGCCTCGGTAACATTAGTTCTGATATTCCGGAAGGAATAATAAAAATGGAAACTATCGTCTTCAACTAGGTGCAGAAGAATGCTTTAATATATAGTTATGTTGTAGGTTATTGTTGAAGACTTGCTTAAACTTATATTCCACGAAACTCCTTTATTACCAACATAACCATTTAACAAGTGCTATCAGGTTTTTAATGCAAAATTTTGCAAGTTCGCTTCTTACATTGAATGTAGAAGTTTGAAATGTTTTCTGTCTACTTTAAAGTATAAGTTGGAGTTATCGCATGTTAAGAAAGTGAGAGCCTAGAGAGAAACTCAGCCAACAAAACTATCAAAAGTTACTTAAATTTGTACTTCTTGCTGTCATTGTTATCATCTAAGGATAAGTCTCGTGCAAGTATCGTAAATTTCTTAAGAATTCTTTTTGCGCCGTAAAATGACTGAATTTCGTGAACAAAATTGAGGCTTGCGTTAAGAAAGCTTTTTACCTAATTTGGTGTGCTGTTAAATGTTTATGACAGTTCTTATATTTATAAAATGAAAATATACATGTAGATTTCTTTTAAATTATATTTATTATTAAATAGAATTCTTTTAAGCAGTTTATGAACCTTGAACAATTTATCAAAATTCTCTCTTTACTTCAAAATCTCAGCCTGGAGATTTTTCTTTAAATATTTCTAAAATATTGGTTTCATTTAAGAGTGAAGACTAATTATGTTAACAAATTCTTATACTTGATATAGTTGAAAAGAATGTGAAAAAAACATTTCAGTTTGAAAGGGAAATTATTTTGGACTTGATCGACTATTAGAAATGTGTCTCGAGTTCGAATACAGATTTTTGCGTTCAAATGTGCTAAGCACTGGCAGAACAGAAAATAATAAGAATGCGCTAATAGCCTAATGATTAACGTTCTAGCGTTCCACTGTATAATTTTAGGGTTTAATTCTCACTTCAGACAAGAATGTTTCGAAAAATACATGAGAACACTTGCAGCTCAAATTAGTGGTGTGGAAAAAGTGTACGAAAACAAATATTCTATAGATATATAAACTCTGCGACATATTCCTTCAGAATAAAATTTACAAATAAATCCATATAATTGTCAATAAATAGGTTAGATGGGAAAGAAAACTAGGAACTCTCTATTAAGATAAAAAAAATTATTTAAAAAATTGTAATTTCAAAATGTAATTTAAGTGTTATTTTTATTTTTCACTTGCCTCTTCCGCAAGTCAAGAAACGATAAATTACTTAGTCTATTTTTCCTTTCGATGCAAATAATTAAGAAAACTTGTTTAAAAAGTAACTGGAGAATTCCTAATCATCATTTTCTTAACTTTTAAAACTTTGGAATGTAGTAAATTTCTACTAATTTTATGTTACTCAGCAATATTTACATTTTTTAAAGTGTAATTTGAACAATGTCTATATTTAGTATATAACTTTAATGGATTAAAATTCTTACTTTTTCCGATTAGAGATATTTTTCAAATGGTAACTCCGATCATACGCGTAGCTGAACTAAAAGATATCCTTCCGTGTCAAGATTTAAGCATGCTAAGTTCAGTGAATCATAATGCTTAAAAATAATTTTCTATACTTGCTATTAAAATTTAATTTTCTAATTGTTTCTATTTGTATTCTTTCAGTAATGTCTTCCACGTCTTCTATTTCGTCAATGTCATCTGTAAGCTTCGCCAGTTCAGATGACCAGCTTCAGTATTGGGAAGCCAGTCGTCAGAAGCTGGCTGAGAAGCTACAAAAGCTTGATGGTAAGTTTTTCAGTTCCTCTGATTCCTTTTTAAAAATCTTTGAATTCACAAGCGAAAAATCAGTTGACTGAGAGTATGTGATTTCTATAAACATACAGAAATACTTCGTTGTCTATATATATATATATATATATATATATATATATATATATATATATATATATATATATATATATATATATATATATATATATATATATATATATATACAAATAAAAATATTCCCGAAAACGAATAAGCATTGACTAACGTAATTTTAAGTAACATGCATTTTGAAATTTTTACTAGCAGAAATTCGGTATTCAGCAAACTTAAGGAATACGTTGACACTAAATATATTTTATTTTGTTAATTTCTTTGAAGCGTCCATCCTTTTAACAAAACAATATTGCTTAAGACCAAAAATGTGAGTTAAGACATGGATAACTTGAAAATGATACTAAAAACATAGGTTAAATTTAAAAAGAAACTGAGTTTCCATTTTCCTTTTCGGAAAAAATCCTTTCTGTTGCTTAAACATATTTCATGCCGTGCATGAAATCGAATTTATAGTGTTGTTGCCTTCTGTTCAATAGTTAGAGAGTTTGAATCCCATCTTGGCCTTGGATGTCTGTAGTGGTTCTGAATCCACTTCATACCATAGACCCCAGTCTAATTGGCATTCGTGTATGTTAAAAAAAAAAAAAAAATTGTTGAGCAAAAACTAAACTAACAAATTTCATTTCAAGGAGGACAGTTCGGGACTCTGGATCTTGCAATACCATTTTGAAAAAAATAAATTTCCCTTTCATTAACTAGTTTAGCGATGTCATTATTTTAAATATATTTTTCCATAGATGTTTGCTCACATGTCTCATAAGTATTGAGTCACTTTCTTTCACAGATCCTGTTATCATATCATAGTAGATAATCATAGATTTCAGTATCATAGATCACTCATATATTATCATAGATATCTTATTTTCTATGGTCTATTAATTTTGTCTAAAAAAAATACTTGATTTTTATCCGTGATTGCATAATTTTGATGCCTATATGAGTTTTTAATTCCATTCACTTAACATGAGAAGTATCTATATTCTTTATTTTGAACAAAATGTCAACACAAATTTTTGAACAAAATGCCTGTCAAGAAAAGACGCTTCAGCGGAAATGTTTCTACGTGTATGAAGCAGGATTCAGCTGAAACCACACAAGTTTAAGATAAACGCATAGTTCCTCTCGAGATCGCCGAATAATTTTGATTTCTTTGCGACTCAATAGTAATCTTTCACTCATGCTTCTGGAGGGTAAAATTTATTTAATACTATCAACACAGCATTTAAAGAATTTTTAGAAAATGACTAAATTGTTTTAAAATATCAATTTTCTTAGTTTTAACATTTTTTCTTCCTCGTAAAGTTTCTTCCTTGGTGAGGATTAGGTACGCATTTGAATTTACTGGTCAGACCTATCGTTAAGAGCCAACTGTTTTCATTCCTAATATTTTGTACATTCAAAGATCGCTTGCAGGAGAAAACTCAGTTGCGCTCGTTAAGTAGTGGTTTTCCCGTGAAAGTTTGAATTGCCCATCGAAGGAGGTGTGTCAGCTGTAAGGGAGACAGTTTTAATTTCGTTGTCCTTAACGGTTTCTTGAAAGAAGTCTTAAGATCAACAAAAAATGTTCTTATATTGTGGCTGTGGACCAGTTACATAGCTTACTTCTCAAATTTTAAGCTGCTATGAAGGCCACAAAATAAAGTAGTACACAGTGTCTCTCCTCTCTATAAAATTTCCTCTAGTATTTTACTTATTCAAAATTCAAAATCATCAATAAAAACGAGAGATCTCCTTCAGCAAGAATTAGACATGAAAGCTTTAAAAATAAAAATGCTAAGGTAATCTCAAGGGGAAAGTATTCAGCCTAGATCCACAAAGCACTTTTGGCATTGCAAGCAAATACGGTTTTTCTTATCCCCTCAGTGGATAAATCCTTTATGAGGAAATAACAAATGCTCTCGTGCAGTTATGCAATTGGAGCTTCTTTGATTTAATTCAAGGAATTGTGGCTCTTTCCAGCCTAGATGGCAGTTAATTTTTCGACTTATACTCTTTCGTGCCTGCCCATTAAGGAACATTGAGCTGAATATAAATACGAATGAACACTGAGTAAGCATCATTTGCAGACCAAATGACATCTTTTAAGAGCAAAGCAGTCTGCTTCCATGGATGAGATACTAGGCCTTGGTTGAAACCAGTAAGGGGCTTAAAAGTAGTTTTGTACCACTTCTTTGGGGGCAATTTAAAAACATAAAATTATGCTCAATTTCTATGTGGAAGACATAAATGCAAAAAGTTTTTGAAGAAATAATTGCTCCTTCTTTTTTTGTAAATAACAAATTCAATGAACTTTTTTACTGTGCCTTTGAAAACATGTGAATTGTTACATATTCATTCAGCCAATCACAGACGATGTATTTTACTATTGTTTATTTAATTCCGTGTCGAAAAAGAATACACACCTTAACACGATAAGTAATAAATTTTATCATAATCATAGATATTAGGACTTATTTTCATTATGTGATATGTAGTGAAATATAAAATGTAGAATTAAATACTAGATAAATAAAATGTCCTTTTACCCTAAAACAAAATTAAAAACAAACACAAATCAATTTTTACATTTCATTTAAAAACATGGATGTTATGCAATTGCTTGCAATTTAACATTTTAGTACAATGAATGCAATGAAATCCAATACTGTTATTTTGAATTTTTCTTGAGTTACTGCAGTAAGTAATAAAGTATTCATAAGTAGATAAAATGATATATAAAAGATAAATTTAGAAATGTACTTTTAAATTAAATATTTATGAGAAAAATAGAATTGATTTATCATATTACTTTAATTAATATTCGCAATGATATCCATTAATATAAAATATAAATTGATGAAGTTTCAATTCAAATGTAATTTAATAACTGATGCATAATGACCAAACTTAATTGTTAATGTGTTCTATTCTAATAGCTACATGTTAAAATTCAATTAATCGTGAAAATTCAAATATTAAGCTGAACGTTAATCGTCAACAAAACATAATAATTTGTTTACAATCAGAAGAATGTGTAAAACGCTATATTTTTATAACTGCGTTTCTCATTCGATAACTTTGTAGTGAGGAACATGGTAGAAAAAATTTGATTGGCTTAACTTGCGGATGGGCAGAACTTTTGTATGGAAGTAGTTCCACAAAATTTTTTAAAATTCTCAAAACAATGTGCACTCTACGAACGCAGAACTTTGTATAAATAGTAATATTTGATATTGAATAATAAAATGCAAATGGAATTAAATTGCTTCCGAATTTCGGGAGCAAACATGCAAGATAAGAGTGTTGGGCCCACGGCCTATACCAGGGATGGCGAACCTTTTTTGATGTCCGTGCCACAGACATAAAAATTCTTTTTTAAATAGGCAACGTTCCACATTAAAATTTTATTCCAAATTTAGCGTGTTGAAACTATATGTAAGTATAATTAAACAAATAAAAGCAATTAAACAATTTTTATTAAAAAATGTTTTACAGAAAGCAATATTCTAGAATCAAAATTCACGTTAAAAACAAAGTTTTATTGGGATTTTTGTTGCTGTACACAATATGATAATGATTTAATATCTGAAATTGATATTTATTAATTTTGATATTTAGTTAATTTTAACAGTACGCATGAAGAGCTCGACACATCCGTCATTCTATGTCTGTATTTTTTATAAATTGTAATTCTGAAAATACAAATTTTCATTTCCATATCGATGAAAATGTTGATAAAATTACCTTTGCTAATATTTTTAAATAACCGAGCTGGCAGCCGAATGGTTTGCGCTTTTGCCTTCGGTTCAATTCGTGGGTTTGAATCCCACCTTAGGCATGGATGCTTGTAGTGGTTCGGAATCCACTTTAAACCTTAGGTCCCGGTTTAATTAGCCCTCGTGTGCAAAAAATGACCATTGAGCGATAAATACTTTTAAATAAACTTGTCAGGAATTGAATTCCATGTAGTTAGAATTTCATCCTCTGCAATTTTATTTATTTTATCCAATAAATCTAAAAATGTATATTTTAATAATGTTATAAATAATATATTCTGCATTCATTTTTAAGAACATGTTTCGTTACATATTAAAGTACTAAAAATATTACCGACACCAAAAAATAATGTATTAATTCAAGGTAATTTTACTAATTATTTCTATATTTTATACTGTTTTTTTTTTAATGATAAAATAATTCCTCTTTATAAAATTTATCGTTCAAAAATAAGGAACTTAAATTATAACTAACTTTTAATGTGTTAAAGTTGTTACATGTTAAAATTTCAGTCGTGACGCAATACGTCCTTACAAACGACTGCAGAATATAAAATTTGAGATAATATGTAAAAATATTTACCTAAAATAACACTACATCTATTTACAATAAATGGTTATATTTTTTTTAACAAGACACTGAAGTTTAAAAGACAATGGTTACTAAAAATGACCAATTCTGTCTCGAGCGCTGTGACATTAGAAGGCGAAACTGGATGAGCAATTTTTTATTTAAAGCGAATCTTTATATACTTCGAGAGAATTCATGCGATATTTTAATAAAATGTATAATTTGAAGGTTCCAGTTAAATACTAAGATAGGTATTCAGTACTACAAATTGTTTTATAAATTAAGTGTAGATTAATATTTTTAGTTTTTATTAAAAAAATAGAACTTTAAAAAAAATTTTTGAGTGCCATCAAAATTTTCAAGCGTGCCACTTGTGGCACGCGTGCCATTGGTTCGACACCCCTGGCCTATACAAAATAAGTTAAATTTTATTTAGTTTTGGAATGACTATGACTTTGAATTTAAGTTCAATTAAGAAATAAAACTATTTACAGAAATCTGCTGATAATTTGCTATATAAAATTAGTTAAAATGTTTGTTGTTCATTGTATTTAATGGCGATTACTGATACAATCAATACACACGAAAAATTTGTTAAATTAGGATCTGTTTTTTTTTCTGAAAAATCGCTTCTGATTATATTTTTAAATTAACACTCATATTTCATATAAATAATTTACTATTGTGAACACTTGTTGGGTTTTTCTTACAAAAAGAAAACTTCATTTGAAGAGTCTTCTGCAGAAACGATTCTTTCATCAATTTTTTTCACAATGCAAGCAATATTTTCAGTTACATAAGATTGCATTATCTATCTATAGATGTCAAAAGTTGCTTAAACATTCTCATTTAACAAGAATCTAAAATAGATCTGTCTCTAAATAGTTTATATTAAACAATTTATAAACTCATTAACTTTTTAAAACTTAAAATTTTTGATTTTATAAAATTTCAAATTTTAGATTTATTTTACCATTTATTAAAACTTAATTTTTATAAGTTTTATTGAAGAAAAGGGATTTCAATATTTTTCAATAGAAGTCCATTTTCAAAAGTCATACTTAGGTAATGCATATATTTTCATAAATTATTGTGTAATATTAAATTATTGGAAATTTGAATGCATTTAGCAGGCAGTTTTAATGATATTCAACACTTCAAACATAACAAAAATAATTCATTAGTATACATTGATACCTAATATATATAATTTTCTAGTTGAATGGTCAGCGGTCTTCAGTTCAACAGTTCTTTAGGTCGAATCCCTCTTTAGGAGTAGATGCTTGTAATGGTTCCGAATCCACATGAAGCTGTAGGTCCCGGTCTTATTATTCCTCGTGTGCCAAAGCAAATCGCACATCACCTATCTATATCTGTAAATAACTTTTAGACCAGCGGCTAATGCAGCAGTCCCTCAGTTATGTTAAAATTATGTCTACTCTTTATCCTTTACGTTCCACAATATTAAATCTCATTAATAGGAGGATGTATGATGCTTCTAATTAAATCACGTAAATGTTTTCCGTAAGGCTACATTTCTATTTTACTTATCAAATAATACTTGAGAAAATTTTGGAAGAATTATGAGACAGGAAAGCAATCGTTTTTCTTAGTTTGAATTATAAAGTCAGTTTTTTATCTTTAAAAATGATACATAGTAATGCTTCTGAAGGAAAGAAAATTTGATAGCTATTCTTGAAATACATTTGGTTATTTAAATATATAACTTTGTTGATTTGTCTACAACCACTTCCAATCGTATTTTGTGTGGACAAGATATTGTATGTAAGCAATAATTTTAAAATCAGAACTTTTGATTTGATGGAATTGATTACACAAAAAACATCTCTGAAAAGGTACTAAATATAGTTTGAAAACTATACATTTGTTGAAGCATTTTTTGAATTTTATGTACTTTAAATAATAAAGAGAACATTAGTGCATAAATTTATTTCAAAACTAATCATATTTATAATTTGTATATCGCAAATCTTATTACTAATAACAATATGTTAATATATAATTACAAAGATATGTATGTTTAAAATACTAATATTTAAGACAGTAAAATGATTTCTCAGTTTAACAGCAAAAAATTTTAAAATATTTCAGCGAAAATAAAGGCGAGACAAGAAAAAAGAGATGCCATGCTGGCGCGCAGGAGTCAGGCCCGACACTACCATTACTCTTTCCACAGTAAGTTTTTTCATCCAGATAAGTACAGGGTTAAATTTATTCGTGCTACTTAGTTTCATAAAATTGTAATCTTATTTTTTCTCTTAAAGACCACAAACATTTATCAACTTTGCAAGTAATGTGATTTAAACTTCAATTTTGTGCAGAATGTATGAATTTTTAGGAAACTTGAAATCTAAAGAGTTCTATCCTGTAAGCAGATCCTTATAGTTAACTCCTGAATTACAACTTCTTGTGTATTCATATATTTAAATCAGAAGTCAACGATTCCAGACAATTTTAGAGATTAGTGGTCAGTGCGAAGTACAGAATTAAGACTTTGGTTTAAAAGAAATGTTAATTGCACTATCGACACATCAGAGAAAAGTGGCTGAGCCATTAGAATTATTCTGGTCTACTAGTACATCCCTTTTCCGCTAGAAGGCATAAGCTAGAGAACGTGAACTGGAAGTGAATTTCCTGCCAGAACTATGATCTGTGCCTTGAAGCGTGATGCTATTTCACACTTTTCAGATCTTATTTTTATTGCTAATTAGTAAATCAGAAAGGGATCACTACAGACTATGCCCGCAGCGACTTCGCATTTCAAAGGAAACTATGCAAACACGCATACAAAACATGTTGCTATTTACACTAATATGAAATCATTAAAAAAAAATTGACATACTCTGGCTCCTTTAAAATGCAGAGTGAGTTATGAAGTTGTATACTAAAGTTTTTACAAATACTTTAGTTTATCAATTTACAGTATAATTTGTGTTATGATAAAATATAGCAAAACGTTATCTATATTTCATATCCAGAAATTGGATGTTTTGGCAAATTAACTTTCCTGTTATTTCCAGTTCCCTGCTGTGGTTGTGAATAGTCTGAATGTCATAACATGAATGTCCATACCTTGAAGGGTAGGAATTTCCCCCATTCCAGATGTGCTGAGAGGGGGAAATGCTTATTCTGGGTATTGATTAGCACATGAGAATAGGATACTACAGTTTTCAAATTCTCTAAGAGCACAAATCAACAAAAAACCACTTTAGAATAAGTCTAATTATCTGGAAACGGTTAAGTTCAATGAACTTGCCTAATTTACTTGTTGATCAATACTTTACCAGTTTCTTTGATTTTTACTCTAATATTAAGTGAATATAGATGCGAATAAAATTCAATAAAAAGTTGCATAAACTTTGAATTCTTTCATTTTACCTTTTGATCACATGGCGTGATACAATTTCATGTGATCCGCCATAGTATATTATTAATTTAAGCAAAAGTTAGCAATGACTTTCATTTTTTGATTGCTCACAATCTGAAAGTGGAAAGTTTCTTCACAAATAGTGTAACCATTAAACTATCGTTTTCGAAAATGTCGAATAAATGTTTAATGTGACTTTGTAACATTGAAATATTTTAGTAACTATAAAAGTTTACTCAAATTGAATAAGTATAAAAATCTATTGCTTCTCGGAATTTAAAATTGTGGAGTCTTGCAAACTTATGGCTTATACATGTCTAACCACACACACGCTAACCTTGTTGAAATTATAAAAGCAAAATGATTCTTGTGAAACAAGAAGTTGTAGGGGGAATTCAGCAGATACCTTGCTACTTGAAGAATTTCATTACGAGCAAAGAATTTCTGATCTTGTATAAAAGCAGGACCAGTCTGAACTCTTGGCCTCACTGTTTATTTAATTACATTTTAAACATGCAACTAGCAGTAGTGGAGAGCCAATGGAATTTATAAAGACTTCGGTTTTTAAAACGTAACAACTTTGGTGCAATGAATCCTTCAACAAAAAGTACCTGGGTTACAATAACACAGAACAGGTTATTCACAATTTTAAAAGACCTTCTTTATATCATAAAAGTGCTCAGAATGATGTAAGTACAGTAATTATTAAAAGCACCTCAAACAATATATTTAAAGTAACTGAAAATCAATTCTTATTGAGTGAATAGAACACAAGGAGAAAGCTGTTGCCATATTCGGAATATAAAAGATAGTTAAAAAAAGACATTAATCCCGTATTGTGAATCTGACAGCATACTTCATTCATCCCAATCTGTTTTTGGTAGACTTTATGTAGATAACCTAAATATATCTTGTCAAGACTCGCAGAAATATGCGTCTAATTGAGAGAATGGCGAACAGTCTTTCAAACTCGCTGCATGATGAGCAAAGAATAACTTCATTAAATCTCCTAGTAAGAGTAGGGTGAGCTGGCGACCGAATGGTTAGAGCTCTTGCCTTCGGTTCAACAGTTCGTGGGTTCGAATCCCACCTTTAGCATGGATGTTTGCAGTGGTTTGGAATCCACTTTAAACCGTATGTCCGGGTCTAATTAGCCCTCGTGTGCAAAAATTGTCCGTTGAGGGACATGCCAACCAACCTAGTAAGAGCAGCTCTATCCCCTTCTGCTTGTCCGGAAATTGACTCTTGGAGATGTTAGTTTATTTCCACCTGAGTTTCTGATTTTTAGATGTTTCAATTTTAACTGACACTAAATATTTACCACAGAATAACAATTGAAATGACTACACAAAATATATTAGCATTATTTTATGTACTTCAGTAAATACAAGTAAAACTTAATATTTAAATATTTTAAGAAATGCTTCAGCTTACTAATTAATTCAGAGTGACTAATTTGTTTACTTTGACTACAAAACTCGTATTTCTAATTTTCTTCACTTAGGAGTAAAACGTGACGGCAAAGTTACGCCGGTCACTAAGAGGAAGCGAGTGTCTGGGCCGTCTTCTGATGGTAAGATTTTAATACAAATTGTTAACCTATTTTTCTCACAAAATATTGAAATACTCCTAATTTTGCGATTCCTTTTCATTGTGAAAGAAACTTGTGAATTTGACTTTTTACACACACACACACATTTATTAAGGTGTTTATGTATGTGTGTATATATACTGGCATGAATTTTGCACCAATGTTGGTGTTTATTGGATTATGTTACATGACTAGTTTAATTTCAGTCATCTCCCTTAAATGAAGACTGCTAAAGAAATGGCTTTTTGTACAGATTTGACTAAACGTCTAATTTTAGGATTATAAAATCTCTGCATTCCATACAGTTTATATTGACAAATTACCGTTGAATAAGGTGAAATATGTTAAATCTTTGTTACCTTGTACTTAATATATGCATTTACTGGAGAGGTTTCCTTCAGAGTTAATATCTAAATTAAAAAAATTATGACATTATTTGTAACGCTTATTTCAGGAAATAAACCAAATTTTTGACTGTTCAAATTTATTTTTCATAAGAGTAGAAATCACTAATTTAGAAAGTTATAGCCTTTAAAAAGAAATTGAATTGTTAAAATTATTAGTACAAACGGTATTACATTTTGAAAATGTAAACTAAAATGATATTAAAACATCAAATTGTATTAAAACATTTAATGTATTTAAATAATGAGCAATCGAGAAAGTTTCTCACATTTTAACCTATGCAAAATGATAATACTTAATTTATTTCAAAATCTAGCAAAAAGTTAAAATTTTATCATAGTAAGTTGCATGATGTTGCAATCCTTTGGCCAGATTTTTTGTCAATACTGGTAGCTTTCAATATAAATGTGTAGTATCTTAGAATATGGAAAGTACGAAAATATGCTTTTTGATACTTGAATATCTTGCAATGCACACCTGAATCTATTTTAAACGGAGTACAATAAAATCACAAGGAATTCTAAGCTCTTCAGTTCTGTAAGAATTATTTATATACTGTCACAATGGTCACCTGAATGATTACTAGGAACAGTGGCGTAGCGAGCACATTTGGCACCCGGATACGATACCAATTTTGGCGCCCAATCTTAAAAATATAATGTATAGAATAAACATGTAATAAGAGAATAATGAAAATAACAGCAAAGTATTTACTTTAAAAACTTAAATATAAATAATTTTAAAGGCTCGGATTGTAGTTTTGAATTTGAATTAAAAAAATCTAGTAAAAATAATCTTAACGAGAACAGGATTCGGAAATGTGTGACTCAGTAGAAATTAAACTTACGGAAATTTAAGAATTAGTCAAAAATTGTGTTTGAATCTCAGAAAAATGATTTTCTATGATACTAACCATGTGTTTCGAGACAGAATGTAAATTTGATAAATCCAAATGTAAAAAATCTGGCAAAATGTTATTCTAAGTGTTACAGCAGCCTAATGTATTTAAATAAGTAAATTTAAATCAAATGTAAATAAATTATTTTTTTAGAATAGTTTTAATTTGTTTTGACGTGGCAGTGTTTTCATAAATTCTAATCTAAATTGTTTTTCCATATCTTTTAAAAAATGTGAAAGTTATAAGAACTAGTTAATATTTAAAGCTCTGTATTTCAATGAAAATCTAGACTCTTCTAGTAATTTTGATCATCTTAAGTTTTTGAATACCTTTTCCGACAGATAACTTATACTATTGTCTAACATATCGTTCTTATAATATCTATTGAAATGAACTTGCAAATAAAACAAAATTACTTAAATTCTTAAACTGAGAGATTATTGTATGTTTTATTCTAAACCATGATGTTTTTCACTCTTCTGGATGAATTATTTAATGTAGCTTAATAATACTTATTCTGTAAATTATTTTTAGGTATTAAATATTTTTCTATAAGGTAATCGGAATTTGTCATCACACATTCGGCTCTATACATATACTTACAGGATTATCCATATATTTCAATAATTTATCACATTTACCGAGTTTAGTGGGGATTGTGTATAATCACCGGTTATTATAAACATAATCACCGGATTAATTACACTATCTTTAATTTTACTGAGAGGTTTTCTCACTGAAAATTTTCATTATGTTTAAAAATGCTTTCTTATGAATTTAAAATACATTTTAATTAAGAGCTAATTCATATTTAAAAATCTTTATTCTGAATCATTTTATGACATTAAAAAATATTGCTAATCTGTAGCTTCTTACAAAACATAATAATTTTGCCTTATTTCTTTTTAAATTTCTAAGCTAAACATTTTATTAACTGAAATATGAAGTTAAAGAAACATTTTATGTGTACGTATAAAAATACTTAATACATTTGATCTTTAACTTCTCAAAAATAATTTAACAATGTATTAATACAAAGGCGACAAAATTACAAATCAAATAAAAACTATTTTCGAAAGTCTTTAAATTTTAAATATTTTTGATTTCAAACAAATCTTAAAAAAGCAATTTGATTTAAAATTTCAAAACTATATATGTTGATAAATATTCGTAATGGCAAAAAATCTGCTAAATAAGTTAAATAAAATTTACTCATGAGAATCAACATTTCTACTGCGAAGTTTTTAACGAAACAAGACTAAAGACGAAAATTTGTGGGTACGAAATGACATTCTAAGCAGATAAATAGTTAAAATAAAAGGAAATTGTAAATCCTAACATTTGGAGGTAATTACACTTTTATTTCCAGTAGTGACTAATTTGTTTACTTTGACTACAAAACTCGTATTTCTAATATTCTTCACTTATTTAAATTCCTGGAGCACAATTTTCTTTATTAAATATTGCATTATTTTGAAAAATTCTCTTCTGTTGGGGATCGGTCTGTTGCTGAACATTTTCAGACAAAGAGGTCTGCTAATGAGAAATGCATTTCAACGCGAATTTTTCACGAGTGTAAAGCGACAGTAGTCTAAGAGGTTACAACAAAGCTTGTGATAAAAACAGCTTTTTTCTCTGGGGGCGATGTACAAGAATTTCTCTCAAAAATTCCAAGTCTCAATATCTTTCAGTTTTGTTTTACATTCCTTAATTTTTTAATAAATGTAACGATTTTTAGTAAATGAAATGTACATGAAAATATCTTCAAGTAATTTGATTCTTTCAACATTTTTAGTATTTTCATCCTTGTTGGGTCCCTTTGTAGGATAAGGACAGAGCTCCAGTAAAGTTAATCAGCAAAAGAAAATTTAAAATCAAAATCATTAAAACTTTTTGTAAAACATTAATTATTTATAATGAGTAGTATTCTTTAAAATGCAGTTTTCCAGTTTCAATATATCATCCAGATTTAGCTTCATTGAAGCCCTAAGATAAATCGAACGTATGTATAATATATTTAAATACCTATTATGATTCTCGGGTTTTATGTAACACAAATCGGTTACAGATTAGATCACGAGGTTAGATTTTTGGAATCTCCCTAAATTATTGATTTGTAAATAAAGAGATAACATCAGCATGTATTTGGTGAATAAGTTGAGACTAAAGACACCTCAAATGCATAAAAAGGAAACTAACCAATATTTATATTTCATAACTTTTATCAGGAAAATAAGTAACATATTTCCGTCATTACATGTACAAGATCTACTATACAAAATGATAAAATGCCACAAATCTGGAGCAAAGTATAAAAAAATTAAGAAAAGATAATGGAAAACGCGATTAAAAGAACACTTTTTAATATGAATTAAACTATACTCACCTATTAATATGGAAATATGAACACTTTCATTTATGGCAAGTTCTTGAACAGGAGAAAATAATTATTGAATTTAAAATATATTTATCCGAATGAAATTGATATTTCAATTAAAGAAATAAAAAAAATTTCTGAACTTTCGCACATATTTGGCGACTTTCTGAAAGGGGTATGATAGACACCCTTCACCATACCACTGAGAAGGAGTACAAATGTTAATACGAACACAATTCCCTTTTTTTTTTCAATATCATTAAATGCTGCCAACGACAAATCGGGTAATCAGTTAACGCTAGACTATTCATGGATGTGTGGACAGGTAATCCCTTTATCAGCAGGTATCTATTTTTTTGCGTTCCGTGCTGTAAAACTTATCTAAATTGTCTTTAAAATTCTAGCCATGCTTCAATAATTTCTTAATCAGAAATAATATAAGTCACTCAACACTTCATTAATTAAATAAGTTTGTTTGTTTTATTTGTTTGTTTAGTTTGTTCACATGTCAAAGTTTTATGTAACTTCTCTTATAACAATTTAATGGTTCTCTGACCCTTAATGAAGTGAAATAATAGTGTAGCTCTACTTTAGGGCATGAATGAAACTGGAATGACTGCATGTGTATGCGAATTTCGATATTTCGCTCTTATAATAAAAAATTCACGGACCCACAAGGAGAATTAAACATATTTTTAACAATTTAATGTGGTGATGCATGAATTTAATTCTCAAAACAGTCAATTCTAACAAAAATGTAAAGAGTAGATTCAAATATTCAAAGCCATTTTATCAATGGCAAAAGATTATGTAATTATACTTTTAAACATCTGTTGGTTCTTCTCTGATGTCTAATGCTGTCTTGCATTAAGAACATTCCTTTGCACCGTATTAGTTGCTATTCTCCTTGATGTTAGAGTGGTCTACATATAGTTGCGGCGTAGAAATACTTCTTTGGATGAAGGAGCTGTAAAACGATCTTCTGCAGTTGTAGATCGTGGTTTTCCATACACAGAAGCTTCGGTTTGATGTTAGTTCCTGAGACGCTGGACCGTAGTGCGAGACATTAAGGCACCTAGCAGCACCAGCCAGTGACATCCTCATTTCCATCTGCCCATCAGCCATCTTAACGAATCAAACAAACTGTATCTCTCTGTTATTGCAGGACATATTTGACTATTGCCAACAAATCTGCTGACAAAATTTGAAGATCAACAAGCTTTCACCTTAAATACAAAAGCCTGGTGTTTGCTTATTTTTGTTACTCGTATTCTTAATCACAAAAGTTGTGTAATGACTAACAGTTTTTATCTATCTATAAACTATATCATTGTTAGTGTTATTAATGGTGAGCTTTGAAAAATATCTTCCTTTATTTTTATTTGCCAGTGTGACTTAGTTTCATTAAAAATACGTGTGATACATATTGGTATATATTTCTGCATATCCTTCATTAAAAATTAATATTTTAAACTTTGGTGTTAGCTTCAGTAAATAAAATACATAGTTAAATACACTAACCAATGAAGTAAGAATTTTCTACTCTATTAATTTTTTACATCGCAAAAAAATTCTGTGCTAAATATAATGCAGGTATATTATGAATCATTAAGCAAAGGAATTTATAACTGAGATTATATAAAAAATATAAAATTTTATATTTGTGCATAAAAAAATTTTTAAATAGAAAATTGTTGTTTCATTCATCCTTTCTCATTTTAAGATGATAAAGATTTGCCGGCCTCAAAGAAGCGGGACATTACCTCTGAAAGTAAGTATTTTGCTATAAAAAAACATAAATAAGTAGCAAATTATTTGAATATTTGGAATTTTTATTACATGTAGCAGAGTCGGAATGTTATAGAACTTTACCTTTAATTTATTGTTTGTTATTCTATGACTAATATTTATGAACACATAAACTTTCATTTTTGGATCTTTTCATAGTTAAATTTGATAAAATATAGAAGATTCGACTAATCCTTTGATTATGAAACAATTTCTCTCAGATAATCCTTTTATGTATTGTTAGTATTTGTTATGATATGAGCATTGCTTAAAGTATGAAAAGGCTTTACTTAAAAGAAATAAAACAAGGCATGAAGTCAAAAACTAAAGTTAGGGATGCAGTTTACTTTATTGGGAGGAACTTTACTAAACAAAGAACATTATTTAATTTTAACAAAATCAAATGAATTTAGTTTCTGAATGTATTTTTTTTTAAACTACCAAAATTCTGTGATTAGGATTTAAATCCTTGAACGAACATTGCATACTTTTAAAATGCATAAAAAGTTTGGTTGAAATGACTGATAAAATGTTTAAATTTCTATGTCTAGGCTCTACAGAGGAAGAGGAGGAGTGGCACCCACCTCTTGTATACAGTAAGTTTTTAAAAAAATATGATTAGTCTTAGTTCTATGGTAATACACAGAAATATAAACTATTTGCCGAGAGAAATTTTTTTACACTCATTTTAACTTTATCATTGTTATGCAATGATAAAAGATTGACTTTTGGTAAAAATTTCTATAAACCTTTCCATACTCAACATTGAATTGTATAATCGTTATCAAATAAAATTTTCATGAAATGTCAAAACTAATGAATTGATTTTGACATTTAAATCTTGTTATGTATTCTAATATAGCTTTCAAATATAAACTGATTTATGTATTTATAAATTTCTTAATTTGAATATGAATTGAATAGTTAAAATTTTTTTCTTAAAGGAAAAAATACTTAAATACTAGACCACAAATACAATAATTTTTATATAAATGCAAAATATATCTACACAATCCTTATCAGATTTAGATATGTATATTGCATTAATTGAACTAAAATAAATTTTTTATACATTAATCAAGCAAATGTTTCAAGAATTAGTATGAGAACTGAATTTCAATAACATTACTTTCATATCTTGAGTGTTTCTGAGTTTGTTGCACTGCATTAATAAAAATATATTCTAGATTTTAATCCTATCCAAATGCAGAATATCAACGTAAAAAAAATATAGAATATATTGTTTCATATATAAAAATCTATATTTGTGTCTGTATGCATTATGATTTAAAATTTAAAATGTTTTATCAATATACTTATGCCCCAAAATAAATCTTGAAAAAGATGTACTCGAAAATGATGTAGTTTCTTTGAAAATGTTAGAATTTTACAATACACTTAAATCTCTCATTCTCAGCTCAATGAAATTTATGGAGATATTAATGAGCATCATAGGTACAGAGAATTGAAACCGCAAAAAGTGTTAACGTTGTAGATATATAGAAAATAACAAGCTATTATCTAATAATGAAAATGAGTTTGTCAATCCCTTTTTAAAAATCTGAAAGTTTCCTAATCGGATTTAACATCTGAAATTTTCCATGAACAAGACAATGTAAAATTTTTCTGCTATTCAATGTTAACCGTGAGAACAAATTTCATACAAAAATTTATTTAAAATGTACAGATTTTTAACTACATGAAAGGAAAATAAATGATGAATTATGAAAACATTAATTACAGTTCTTAACTTACTGCAGTATTTGAAGCAATGTTTCATATGATATTCAAACAGTGAAATACAAGCATGTTTAATGTTTTAGAAGCATATATAAGCTATTTTGTGCTGAAAAATGTACATAACTATGACTTTAAATTGCATAACAAATGATTTTTTAATTTTTATGTTAACAAATTAGTTCCTTATTTCAAACGAAAATCAAAAAGTAACAAATTATAAATACAAAATAAAACTTGCATTGTTTTAAGAATCGCGTTAGTTACACAAATTAGTCATTCTTTACAAAATCATAATTGCCTTAGAGTGCTAGGTTTTATAATTATAATCGGATTTTACAAACAAACTAGAAATATCTAGTTTTTATTCATCTTCATTCATATTTTTTGCATGCACGTTTTAATATTCCCGCTGCTAATTTAAAAATGGTAAGTTTAGCTAATTTAACTATATAGCTTCTGATGGTTAAGGCAACCAATTTACTTAAAATACTTTAATGAAACCAAAAATTGAATCGATGAAAACTTTATTTTCGATACATTTCAATGTTAATGTGAGTTTGATTTTATGCAAAGGTACTGATTTATTGTGTATACTTCAGACACTTGTGGTTACAAAAATGTCTATTTATATTTAAATTTTAATGTTTCTTAATCTCTACTTTATTTAAAAAAATATTTGACTTGTTTATTTTTATAATTTCAAGCAAATGTCACATAATTTGTAATTTTAACTTTAGCAATTGTCTTGATATCTGAAAATCATTAGTTTCTCAAGTTTTCGTTTTAGAAAACAAAATATTTAAAGAATTTAAAAACCTGGCCTTGACAATATTAACAAATTTTAAAATTTAGGAAATCTTCCACATATTTGCGAATTGTGAGTAAAATTTCATTGGTAAGAAGTTTTGTCAAAGATGTTCCCAATTCATTTCAGTTAATTTCAAGCTTTCCCCATTTTTATGCACTTAAATATATTTAATAGTTTCATTTTTTTCTCTTTTAATCAAATTAGTTTTAGAATACTTTTATATAATTTTCCCATATTTTAAGTGTAGGAAAAAAGCACAGTACTAAAATTACAATAAATTAAAAAATCGGTCACTAAAATGTTCATGAAAAAAAGGAAAGTACATAATTTCTGAGAATCCACTTAAGAGAAATATCTTCATCATAATGGTTATTTATCTAGGCATCATATGAAAACACTGTTATTTGATACCCATGATAAATAGGTTGTTAACCAATTAATCAGAATCTTAAACTCCAGACCCTGATTTAATTTTCTATATGTGAAAATCAAATATTTAATAACTTATTTGCTTTGAGAAGCTTCACTTTAGATATCTTTTCCTTTGTAAATCATTGAATTTGAAATTTTTATTAAGCAAATCCTTCATATAACATTAGATGCTATTTAACTGAAAATTTACTTTTACTAAAGCTTCAGAGTTGGTATTGAAAAGACTAATAACTTCATTATTTATATAAATTGATTTTATAAATCCTTACTCGTATATGCATATATTTTCTATATTTTTTATATATAAAAATTCCTTATGTGCCTATTCATAACTAAAATTTTAAATTTGAATTTTTAAATTTAATTTCAATTTCTTATTTATAAGTGTGAAGAATGTTTTAACTATCGCAGATTTGTGTTATCCCATTAATTTGAATTTACTGTATCACATCAGAGTATTTATAAATAAATGCCCACCTTTTTCAAAAAGGGAGTGATTTCACAGAAAAGGTTTGCAAAAGTAGTTTGAGCTCTTGTGAGCAAGGGGCAATTTAAATTTATTCAAAACTAAAATAAGGATAGCATACCAATTTGTTTATTTTGAATAGAAAACCCATATAATTTATTTATCCCAAATTATATATTTGTGTAAAATGTTACTTTATGATTAACGAGTAAATGTAACAAATTGTTTTTTGAATCTTATTTGAAATTCGATAATTGAATCAAAAAGGATAAAATTCAAAATTTTGCTGAAATTGCTTTATAAAGAAATCCTTAATTTCATATTATGCTTCTCAAAATTAACTTTGATTGGAAGTTATTGTGAATATTAAATAAAAGGCGCTTAAACTTATCCAGAATAAATTTAAAATCTTTAATTTAAACAATTTTATTGAAAATCTATTTGCTTTCAGAACGTTTAACTATTTTAATGGAAATATAATCATTCAATGTAGCTTATATTAAGAGCAATGACTGAAGAAAACTTAAATGGTAACTTAAACTTATTTCACACATTTTTCTTTTTCCAGAGCCAAAGAAACGAAAAAGACAAGTCTCGCTTCACAAGGTGTTCCCGAGCATTCCCAGTAAGTCTTGAACTCGTATAAACGTTCTTATTAACAGCATTTGAATGTTAAAACGATGTTGAAAAATTTATATGAATTTTAGGCTGTGAAGTTTTGTATGCATCAATGTGAAATATTATCAAAGAAATAAAATTTGATATTTTCGATGGAATTTATAAACTTTCGTACTTATACTTCAAACTCTGTTACAATCGAATCAGTAATAAATGTACCCTTTACTTTTGAAAATGTAATTTGTATACATTTATATACAAAGAAATTTCAATTTTTTACTTTTAAAGTAAACAGTCGTTGTGAAGTTGAAAGCTTTGAAGGGTACAAATTTTCAGATAATATATATAATTCTTACTTTAACTGATTTAAAATCATGAAACATAAATTAATATCGGCTTCAAGAAAAACTAACATCGTAGAATGTTAGAACAAGAAATTTAATTTATCGAAGATGATAAATTATTAAGACTCCTGTACTTTTCAAACCCTGAGATTTCATTATAAAGAATTTTGAAATTACATTATTACTAATTATATCTATCTGGAATCCATGCTTATAAATTTTTGTATAGTATATTCTTAAATTGGTTTTACTAGAGATCTCACAAAGAACATGGTAAGATGGTAGAGTTACCATTGTAAATTTAAATTTACATTTTGTGATTAGTATGTAGACAGACAGTAAAGGACGCTTATGTGGTCTTTCAGATGTGTTCCTGTCAAGTCAATACTTGATCGGAAAAATTAATCATAGACTATTCTAGAGTCAATAGTCAAAGGTAAACTTAAACCATAAGCAGCATAAACTAAACCAAGTAAAGCATTGTTCTTGTAAAAAATAAAACTGGTGTACTTAAGTTCTCAAATATTTTAGAATTGCAGCAGGATGCAGGTTTTGAAACTTTGCTGAACATTCCAATAGAGATAATCTTTCATTGACCTGTTAGAGGAAACAATTTAATGTAAATTGAGATAAAACTGTGCTATATTTCTATTCCTGTAAGGATAGCAAAATTTCAAGCATTGGATTCTTTTATGAAGGTGTTTATGAAACTTAATCTCTTTCAAGAAAAACAGAAACGGTTTCAACTAACAGTGGAAAAATAGCTTTACAAGCACGTTTTCAGACGTTAACCTCACAAGCGCCTTTAATTTTTTTGAACAAATCTAAATTGTCTTTGCCTAGTTCGAAATTATAATAGAACATATGCTTTTGGAGAAAATTATTAAAAACAAATATCAAATGTAAAAATCCCTCGATAAAGTAATGAAACGATTTTATAAATCAATTATACGAGAATTATAACAAGATTTAATTCTGCAAGTTATTGATTTGGATAAGCATTGCTTGAAAGGAGTGTTTAATTAAAGTTAAATGATGCCTATTTATTTGTGTACAGTTTTGATACAAACTCTTTAAAATACTTTTGTTTTACTTTTAGCACCCACTTCATATCCTCTTGCTGGAGTTCAGTTTTATGACAATATTGCTCCTTAATGAATCAAAGACCAAAAACTTAAATGCTGATAATCTCTAGTATTTATGAACAAAATTTAATGTATCTGCAAAATAACTTTCTTTATCACTACATTACTTTTTACCTGTTTAAATATTTCTGTTAGAAAAATCTCTAAGCAATGATCTAAACATTAAATTTGAATCTTCAAATTAAACATGTAATTGGTTTTATAAAAAATTGCACTTATAAATTTTATTACTAAAAATAGATTTATGCTAAAAAATACAATATATCATTTTCAGATGTATTGTTATATAGATTTATATGTTGAATATTTTGTAATTCCTAAATCTTTTGACATTCAGGCGAGGAACGCCACCGGATAGAAGAGGCTCGGCAGCACGTATCAACGCCACACAAAAAATTGAAGCGATCGGAAGCTTTAATAAAAAGTAAGTTTATATGAATGTAGTGATATTGAGACTGCAGTGGCCTAGTTGCAGTCTCAATTATAATAACCAATAATGAGAACAGAACTAGGTCTTTGTTCTCATTATTGGAAGGTAACAAAAACTCGAATCCAAGTTTAACCGAAGATCTATCGTGTTTGCTAAAGGCACAGAGGAATTAAAAATTGGCGGGTCGCAATATCTTCAAAGTGAAACAATTCCTCTGTAAGGGGCGAGGCTAAGTATTGGGAATCTTATACATTGTCCTTACTTCAAAATGCGACTCCTCTTGTCTGCTTTTGGTAAAGCCAAACTAATGTTGGTGCAACAATTTCAGTGAATTTATTTGCAATTTCGAAATGAAGTTCTGAAAAATACATTCTTAATTTACTTATGAATTATAAGTGCATTTGTAGATTTTTAAGTGTCATACATTATAAATTTCTTTTCTTCCATTATATAAAACTCACATTCAGTTTGTTCTGCTTAGAACCCGTTAGGTAATTTCTACAATTGATTTCAACTTCACGAATCATGGGAAAGGTTAACATAATAGTATATATGATCAATGTTGGTATAGATTCCAGGATTCTGAAATATTTGCTGTGATAATTGAAAAATCAATATTAAAAATTCAAAACTGAATTACTTATGATATCAATTTTCTTAGTGTTATTTTATAAGAAATTTCTAGTTTATTTTTAAAAATTGATAAAACCGCCTCTTTGAAAAATTGTTTTGTTGTACCAAATAATACCTCCTGTGTAGTTCAACTTAATGCACATTGCACGAGTTAGAAAATATTTGAAAATTTATTATAGTTACAAATTTAGTTGTGTTGGGTTTAGAATTTCTTCAGTCTATTTTTGCAGATTTTTTAAATAGAGTATTAAAACATGTTAGAATATTCTCATTGAAGATGGCGAAAACATTTTTATCCCTAAAAGTTTGAAAGAGTAACTATTATTCTTAAATTAATGTGGTCATGAAAAAGTATTTTTTCTTCTGTCCCCACCGATTGCAGTGAACTATCACCTTTGAAAAGGTGAAGAGTAACGCACCTTTCTTTTCTAGAAACAATAACGCAGTTGTGTGTATAGCATCATATTTTTACAGTGAGTTCCAACCAGTGTTAATTGAAAAAAATTACAAAAACGAAACAAAATTTTAAAATAAAATTTAAACTTCATGAAAAATTTTAATTAAATATTTAAATTAATTTATGTTTGCTGATATTAAAATCCTAACTATGCTGAGTACTACAATAATGAGTTATTAGAGTTGATCTCTTAAATAAAGGAAGTCTTCGCACTTTAAAAACAAGTGAATCAAATTGGTAGGCAAATTATTACTTGTGTTTCAGCTCAATTTGGGTTTGATTCTTATACAGTGCATAGAGGGTTATGGTATGGAATCCACATTAAATGAAGTCCTTTTGCAAAATCCCTCTTCAACAAGGGACCAAATTAAGAACAAAGGCGCGACGATTTCTTTTCTGCATTTGAATTTTTTAAAAATTTTTATAACATGAGGTATAGAGAGAAAAAACACTTGCGATATAAAGTCCACCTTCCTTTCAGCATCATGCTCATAGTGTAATATCTTATATTTTTTTTTTAAATTTTAAGAAAAGAAACTTTTGTCTATTGCAACAAATGTTTTCAAGCCTTACTCAAATCATTTAATGTTTCCTATACTCAAATCGTCAGAAATGCATTCAAATGGAGCTGGAAGGAATCCAGAGGGAACTTTTATGTATACAGTTGGGGCCGAATTTATGGACACTTTTGGAAATTTTTATGCTTTTGAACTTTGTATGCTTATATAGGAAATGTTAAGTTTTGCAAAATGCAAACTTCTATATTTTAAACAGAATTTATTATTGAACTCAATACAAAACACAAAATTCAATTGTTTGCAATACAAAAAAGTTATATGTACTTTAATATAAATAAAAAAAAAGTCATGAAGGGGCTTGTAATGTATAGCTTTCCTGGTCAATCACTGTTCTTCTGAGGGCCAATCAAGTGTTAATAACTGCTAGTAGAAGCTAACATCATGTTTACACTTGAAACAATTCATTATTTTGCTTTCCTCTGTAGAACGAGGACCTGTTGCTTATACACTGCAATTACGAGTAGGAATTTTTGTAAAAATTTTAATAAGTAGCAATGATATCAAATAAAAGTATATTGGACACCTAGAAATATATGTATTATTGTGTTACGAGAAAGTGGTCTTTCCTATGCTGAAATCGCAAGACTGGCGAGTGGTCCAGTGACTACATCTGGAGTCCGAAAGTTTACTATATCGGGAAACAAATTCAATAAAAAACAAATAAGGGAAAGGCCGAAAAAGGTGCAACACATCTATTTATGACAGAAGAATAAAAATATGTCTCCAAGATAGAAAAATGTCATCAGCGGTCAATAGTGATCTAAATGATGCTGGTGTTTTTGCAGTTGAAGAAAAATCAGGAGAAGATTAAGATTTTGGACAGAGAGGTAAAATTCCACGAAAAAAGCCTAATCTTAATTTACAGGAACGAAAGAAAAGACTACAGTGGGTAAAGGAGCACATTAATTGGACAGATCAGTAGTCACAAGTTACACGGAGTAATGAAACTGAGCTATCGTTATTCGGTAGTGATGGGCGAAAATACACTGCTCAAAACAATTAAAGGATATTGTAAGTTTTACATAAAATAAATATATAAACGGAATTTTTTTATTTTGCTGAAAATGGAAGAAGAGAATCGCACAAAATTTTTCTGACTTTTCAAACTGTGAAGAATTCTAAATTTCATTTTGTCAAAAACGCCACTTCAGCGACAGTGAATGAAATTTGATTTTGGGCTGAATAAAAGACAATAAATACAAGGATGATCGGTATTCAGTGACTGCTTTGTTTCGAAGAGTACGATGTCTCAGCGAAATCATTTAGCCGATTCAGAAGCTTGGAGAGTTGTTGGTACGTTAGAAGGGGGGCCAAACTCAAGCTGGAGTAGCACAAGCCATTGGAGTGTCACAAAGTGTGATTTCGAGGATCTGGAACAGTTTTTTTTTTTTTGTAGATTGGAAGTGCAGGCTGAAGAACAGGGCAAAGTCGTAGACGGGCAACAACGCGCAATGAAGATCGTTATTTACTGTTAATGGCTCGGAGACACCAAAATATGAATGCTACTCTTCTCCAACACCTTCGGTTGGCTACTGACACCCCAGTTTCAGACTGTCCGATACCTGCTCCACATTTTTATTTTGTATGCTCACCGATTTATGGTATGTAATAAACTAATATCGAGGCATCGTTGCGACCGCAGGGAGTGGGCAACAGAGCGTGTGAACTGGAGAATTGAATGCAGCAATTTTCTTTTTTCTGGCGAGTCCTGTTTTTCTGTTCATCTTGATAATAGGCGTATTTTCATGTGGATGGATCGTGGCAGTAGGAATAATCCAACGTTCATGCAAGCACGTGTCAGATTTGGTGGTGGGGGGGAAGTGTTGCTGTATGGTGGCATCTCCATTGAAAAAACCAATATATTATTCGAGATGAAACCTCTGACTGGTCGCCGATATAGGAAGGAGCTCCTTAGACCTATTGTAGTCTCTTACGTTGCAGCAATTGGAGATGACTTCATTTTAAGAGACGATAACTGCAGACCACATCGTGCTAACCTGATGTAGGATCTCCTTTTCAAGGAAGGAATCGTACGAATGAAACAGCCATTGTGTTCTCCAGATTTGAATCCAATAGAGCAAGTTTGGGACGCTCTAGGAAGATGATTAGCTGGCCACCAGCCTCCCCCCCCCCAAACTCTCCAAGAACTGGAAAAAGCTCTTCTGGAAGAGTGGGACAGAATACCCCAGCTTGTGATTAATAGCCTGACTCCATGCCTCAAAGGTTTTCAACGTTGCTGGCCGTTCGTGGAAACCATACCCCCTACTGAAAATGACTTTGATTGAAGAAAACACCTTTTCTTATTCTTTTTTTCTCATATGCACAAATTGTGTTTTTACCTTTTATACACAAATGTGCAATGAAATGCATTTTTTTTCTGCCAAACAAGTGTAATTTATTTTCATATAAACTACTGAGTCTGTCGACAACGTATCAATCAGCTAGAAAGTTTCAAAGCCACAAGATCCACCTAAAACCGCAATATTCTTTAACTGTTTTGAGCAGTGTATATAAGACGTAGAATAGAAAAGACTGCAACCATGCAACTGTGAAGAACCCAGTTAGTATGCTGATTTGGTCATGCATGTCAGCAGATGGTATTGGTCGCCTTAATGTCATCGATGGGACACTGAATGCCAGAAAATACATTGACACTATTCTAGAACCAAAATTTCTACCTTCCAGCAGAGAACTCGTGCTAATGCTACATTACGATCTAATGCTTCGTTTATTTTTCAGCAGGATTCTGCTCTTTGCCACACGGCCAAAATATCGAAAGAGTGGTTTCGTACAAAGAGCATTAAATTGCTATGGCCAGTAAACAGTCCTGACTTCAATCCTATCGAAAATTTGTCTTCAATAGGATTGAACTGTTTGAAAACTTGTCCGAATGAGGCACCCATCAAATAAAAGGGAACTAATTGAGGCTATAATTGTTTCCTGGCATCGTGTAATAACGAAGGAAGAGCTTAAAACTTTTGCCAGCTCATGAAACGTCGATGTGAAGCTGTAATCAAAAATACAGGGTACTCTAATAAGTGCTGATAACTCACTGCAATCATCACTATCTAATGCATATTGATAACTATTTTCATTTAACTTTTTTATATTGCAAACAATTGAATTTTGTGTTTTGTATTGGATTCAATAATAAATTCTCTTTAAAATGATGCATACAAGTTTGCATTTTGTGAAACATAACGCTTTATATAAGTATACAAACTTCAAAAACATAAGAATTTCCAAGTGTCCACAATTTTGGCCACCACTGTAGTTCCTTATCTTTTGACTGATTTTAATTGATCTACATGTAAGAAAATCTTTTTGGAAGGAAATGTCACTTTGAACAAAGCAAATTTATAAATACTCTTATAAAAAATTACAATTTTCTGTCAAAGCTAAGTGTAAATATTGAAGGCCATGGAGTACCGAAGCTCAATTCTTATTTCCCTGTCCAGATAAAATAAACTTCAATGCGATAATATCACGAATGTAAATTTCAAGATGACTGATGAATTTGACTTCCAATAATCTGAAGCATTTGAATTTGTTATGCCTTTTTTAGTCAGTAAATAATTTTTCATTTTTAAAATGGTAATATTAGAGTTTATTCTAACATGAAATTATTTATTTTAAATTTATATGAATTGTAGTTCCAAAAAGAGTGTCCTGTCTCTCTTGCGTGTAAAACGTCATCAAAATGATATTATATTGACTATATAACTGATCACCGTTTTGTCTCGTTTAAGTCCTGACATAAACATTTGTTTTTAAAATATTAATCTTTTTGTTTCTTAAGTTAAAAAAAAAAAGTTCCTCATTGAAATTATCAAACATCTTTCTCAGATCTATCTGTATGATATTCTTTTACATTGAGTTTAAAGCTTATAACAATTGGATTAAAATAACAAGAACACAATTTATAGGATAAAGGGAAATATGTTTTAAAGACAAATTAGTTTCTAACACAGGGATGAGAAATTCATGATAGCAAAAATTTAGGCATTGAAGGCATGTTTTTATTTTATAAAATTAGTTCTCTAAATATGCATATGACTATTTCGTATATTGTGTTTCCTCTTGTATGAATTTACAATGATGCTTTCAAAAGTAGATCAAATTGAACCCGTTATTCTACTACAAATTTGCATAAGTTAGGTTTTTAAACTGTCAATATCAATTTGATAAAATGTATTTCATTAAAAAACTAAACTACTTTTGTAACAATTTTATAAAAATGTGTTTAATTTTATTCTTAAAACAAAAATCAAAGGATACATCATCTAGTCTGATAATTATGTGGAAAATAAAGCTGCCATATAAAATATTCAGGCTTAAAAATATTGTGGAGAAATTTACCAATTTTTCGAAAAGTCTATTTAGTCTTAGTCTAAAAGCTGCATATATATATTTTTTAAATGCTTCATTGAATTTATAGATTTGTTTCAAAATATTGATTTTGTTAAACCTAATTTTAACTTTCAAAATAAGTGAAATGCTTTGCAGAATAATACAATTTTTAGCTGTGAATTTAATGTGGATAAGAATTTCAATTATATACAAAGTGTGTCTATGACATTTATAAGTGTTCTCTACATTAACAAACTTACACTGAGCATTTTCATATATAAATATGTATTTTATAAATTTAAGTTTCTCATAAATATGAGTTTAAATTTTCCTATCAGAAAATCGATTAAAATATTTGATCAAAAATATAATGAACATTATTGCAAGTAAATATGGAACTGACAAATTTTTCTCGAACTTATAATACGAAAACTTTCAGATACAAGTTCAGAAACTGAGTTCGAAGAAGTATTTCTTCCAAACGAACCATCAACATCAACAGGTAAGTCGCAAGCAATTTTTCTTTTGGTATATTAAAAATGGTAATTAAATAGAAACTGTGTGTAGCTGTTTTGAAAGATAGCACTTTTTAGAAGATAATGTGCCTCATTTGATCCCAACCAGTGTTAAAGAATGAGAAATACTGTGCATCTACCCTAAGCATATGTTTCTGAGATGGGTGCTTTAGTTTTCTCTCTTGCTATATACAAATCTGTATATGAAAATTTCTCCCAGAAGTCAATGTTTGCTTTCGGGAGGCATTTTAAAAAGTACATTCAGCCTACTACTCAACGCTTAAAGTTCATACTTTGAGCTGTGAAACAGTTAAATTTTCCAAAAGTTCTTTAATTTCGCAGTCAACAAAATCTTGATTTCGCTAACAGAAATATTGCAATAATATTTTCTCATTTACTAGGCATATTTAAATGTTGTTATACCTGCACAGTTGTACAGTGAGCATAACTGGTGCCTAGGTCTGAGTTATTTTGGCACCCATTCCAAAGAAGTAATATATATAGAATAAACTCCTTGTTATAAGAATAAAACTAAGAACAGATTATTTTGAAGTAGATAATTTTTTATATCATACATAGTTTCTAAAGAAGTATTAGTTTCTCCTTTTAAATTTGAGGTAAAAAATTGAAATTGGATTTGAAAGTGTCTGGAATAATTGGACTCTTGGTAATTTAGAATTAATATGTAAAACATAATTTTGAGCAATGTAAATAAATTAATATATATTAGAAATAATTGGGTGCAAATATAACTCATAACAATCTGATTTATTAAACTACATATTTTATTTGAAGCAAATTGATCAATTACTTAATGTCAATCACTCAATTTTTTTCTCATTCTGCATTTAACATAAGTGACTTATTTTATCTCATGGTTGATCATAAACAGCAGAATTAATTGTAATTTACTCAACAAACGTTCAAACCTTATAACTGATGTTGAATTTGTCTGATGTATTTGTAATACAACACTCCTATGTAAAAAACATGTTTATTACACAGGGAAGGTGAAAGGATTCTCAATGGAGTTAATTTTATTTTAATTAAAACCTAAAATTAGTAAACCTAAATTTGAAAAGTATAAAATTTAAAAATAATCGAAAACACGATCAAAAGAACACTATGCAAGCCATATTAATATGGAAATCTAAAAGTAGGAAAATTTTTGCTTTGGGCAAGCGATTCTAAACGATACAATAATTATTAAATTTAAAACATATAATTTGTGAGATTTTATTGATATGTCGAATATAATGGATATTTTAATCAAAATAAAACTGAATTTTGGTGAAAATGTTTGCTTAGTTACTATTTATCATCCATTTTCAAGCGGCATCTGGAAAAAGATAAGACCCTCTTACTCCCCCTTCATTACACCACTGATTATCAATAAGCTTGTTTGCTGTGTTCTGCTAAAGAAAATAATCTATAGGAACTAATGGCAATATCACAATCTTTCAATCGGTTTCTATTCATTCTTTTTGGCAGGAATAAAATTAAAAAAACTTTAGCTTGGAACATCATCTAGTACAAGAGAGTGGATATCATTATATTAACAATCTATCAACCACACACTCATTTGATGAAGATCTATATTTTATTCAACAAACCAGCGTCTCTGTTTGAATTGTAAAATTATAACTGTGCACTGCCTTAATTGAAGACATTGATTATTAAAATTGGATCCAGTTTAGAAAATAAAATTTCAGCCGAGCTGATAGCTGAATGGTAAGTGCTTTTTGTTCAATTCATGGGTTTGATTCTCAGCTGGGTTTTCGATGTTTGCATTGGTTTGGAATCTCCTTTAAACCAAAGGTCACAGTTTAAATAGCCCTTATGCGCAAAGTATAATTCTTGAGCGACAAATCTTGTTGAAATATCTAATTTAAATGTCTTGTGCTACATTATAATTGTACAAATTCTGTTTTTAACTTTTACTGTTGTAAATCTGCAGCCTTTGTTAAGACTCTCACTATATACTCTAATGTCTTTTTTTAGATCTTGCACTGAATGGATGTTTTTTAATTTAGACATTTTTTGTAGCTATTTTTTAAAAAAATTTTATAACATTGATATTTGAAAATTGTTTGGATAAAAAGGTTAAGAGCTCATTAAAATATTAGATATTTAGTAAAAACTTATAATACTTAAAACCACCCCTTTTAAGTCTAATTTAATGACTGAAAGGAAATCTGATTTGTTTATATTGCTTGGATTTATATAAGTCTGAAAATATTAAGATACTTAATCAGAGATTGTGTAGGTCGACTGAAAACTTTTAACATTAAAAAAAAGTTGCTTTGAAATTTCAGTAATTCACATCTGTAAAGAAATTTGACTTAACTACTCACATTTACGGTGATGGAGCTAATTTTTCAAAGTATTCTAAATTGGGGCCAACAAACTAATCTGACAACTAAGCTTTGGCCTTTGTTCATAGATTTGAATCCCTTCTGACATGGATATTTCTAGTTGTACGAAATCAACTTCAAATTGAAGGCCCCTGTCAAAATAGCTTTCATGCACCAAAAATGGCTGTCTACCAAAACAAATCATATTTCAGATTAAGATAATTTAATTCAGCATGCTTTTTATAAAATGAAGGTTTGCTTATCGTAATTGTGTGATGTGTTTATCCATAGAGTTGTGCATAGATTTCCTCTCATAAAAGTGGAATGGTCTTCACTTTTGAAAATTTTACTTTATCTACGAATAAAACTCTGTAAAGCTAGAAAATAAAATGTAATATGAAATAGGTTGAGAAAACCTGGTAAAACGTGGTAAGTTAAGTACATTTAAATACACATGTTGAACTATTCTTAATGTGAGAATTTATATCTTAGTTCAAATGTGTTCAGTAAAAATTACTTTTATAAATTTTTAATTTAAATTTTTAACTCATTTATATAAGAAATAGTGGCTGGAAACTTACCAAATTAAACAAACTGCATTTTACCTATTTTCTTTTCCAGGACTCAGAAGAAAGAGAAAAATCCCTCTTGTGCCCTCCATGCAAAGTAAGTCTTTTATTTCCTAAGAAAAAAAATTCATTTAAACTTTGTGAGATTAAAAATATAGTTTAATCTAGTTTTTCAACCAGTTTAATATATAAATATTTACGTAAAATACATTTACAAGTATTGTAGGCAGGTTTTCTTTTTGTATTTACCACATAGCTTTCCACACATATTAAGCACTTGACAGAAAAAAAATTGCAGCAATCGTGGTCTTACTAGAATTTACAGACTCCAAGGTCTTTTTATATGGTTGATTTTAATTTAATGTCATGAAATTGTTAATTTCATTCTTATTCAAAAACAATATTTGTTTACAAACGTCTATCCTGATCGACTTAGACTTGGGCTAGGAAGAAAATGACATCAGCATGGAACTGTTTCTCCTTATTAATGGATTGTTATTATATATACCTTCTGTTTGGTAGTAAAAATAGAGTACATCTGATTTTTGTCATAAATTTTAAGGCTTTTTTTTCATATTGAAAGTGCATTTTTAGATTGATGGAGAGTGATACCATGCTTTGCGAGAAATGGTGAGGAAATTCCATAAAAATATTGAAGACTACGAAAACTGCGTTAAAATGAGTTAACTAATACATGCAGTCTTGCAAGGAGAAAAAAATTTCTTAATTGGTGACGAAAAAATAAGTGTAGACTAGAGTTTGATTTCTAGAATTAAACTTGAGAGAAATGCTTATGGATTTTTAATCTTCAGTTATTTCCAGTTGTAATATAATATAACATAACATTAACTGAATTATTATAAGCTTAATTACTGCTTGATGAAAATAGAAATTTAATAATTAAAGCTTTTCATTAAATAAACTTCAAATCTTGTCAAAAATTAGTGTCAGTGTAATAGCCAGATTTGCAAGTCATAAAAATTTGATTTTATGGAATTGTCTAATCTGGATCAATACTTGTAAAAGATTGTGTCTGAAAGTTATTTTGGTTAAGTTATTTAATGTCTAAATACTAGCGAATGCTTTAATTTCAAATAAAATAGTTAAACTTTTGTATTAACATGCTTCTGAGTATTTTATTAAATCCTTTAAAATATTATAAACGGAAATGTACAACTTGCAAAAAAATTTCAGATACCAAATTTAAAGTTAAATTATTACTCCAGTTTAAAATCTGTTCGATACATAATTTTGCACAAAAAACATAGCAGAACAATAGACTATATATAATAAATTTTTAAACTCTTGTGTAGATATAACTAATGTTTATGCATAGCTTAAAACAGTCCTTGTATCCCCAATATCTAGAACTTTGTCTTTCGTTCTTACTGACTCTAGATTTATATTCTTAACTAATCGTCACTGTTTGTAATAGTTAAAATATTTTAAACATAGGTCCCTACTATTTTTAGACATTTGCAAAAGTACCGCATAGAACGAGAACACTTACATAAAATAATTAGCTTTGTATGTTAATTATTGAATAGATTATACCTACTCTTATAATTCAAGGGATTTCTTCCCTGGTTAAAAGAAAACAAAAACGACTCACAATACTGGCTATTCTGCAAAATATCTGAGTGATATTTTCAACTTAAACAGAGTGAACCCACCTAATTGCTCTTTTGCATTCTTTGAGTATCCACACAGGAGCCCTTGTTTTTATACAGCATCAAAAATATACTTGGAGTGCCATTGAAGCAAGTCTGACATGGTCTTCCCTGCTCATATTTTGGTGTGTTTAAATTTTAGCAAGATTTAAATCCTGCAGGACACTAGCCTTTTTTATTAGACATTTTGGATAATTCTGGGTTTGTGGGGATTGTCTACCTCTGCAAGATGGTTCCAAGATTTTCATGAATGCTGCTGCTGTTATTGTAAATCTTTCTTAATAATTTAATGCAATTTCAAATTTTAATGGAAAAATTCAGTTTTTAAATATTGAAATGTAAAATTACTAAAGTTGGGTGTTAAATTCATAATCTGAAATATTAAAGTTCTTCTAGTTAAATTTAAATTACTAACAATTTTTTTTACTCCTAGGAGAACAAGAAATGGAGAAAAGTGAGGAACATAGCATCAGCGTGGAGGATGCCAGTGCTACACAAAGTAAGTGTAATGAGAAATTTATAGTGCTGCTAGGTTATTAATGTGAAACATTCTGTACGGTAAAACTAGTTCACAAAATATTTAAATGTTTTGCCTACATTTAACTGATCTGACATCCGAATTTGAATTATAAAATTGAATTTTGGAAGCCTTTATTATATCAAAGTGTCAACTTTTGGACAAATGCTTACAACAAATTTGTCTTGTAGAAATAATTACATTAAAGATTAGTCTTATTTTTCGCATTTAGATTGTTACCTATAATAGTTGAGCATGTTATTTAAATTATTCTAACACTAATATAAATATGATAAGAAATGGTCAGTTATAAGTTGATGCTTTAATTTCAATGGTGTAATTTTAATAAAGCATTACGTCGAACAAAAGTCGTTAATGAATACTTTTATTTGTTCTATGCTTCCAAAGGACAAATTTCCGGATTTTAATCAGATTGGCTCTTGTGAAACGAAATGTAACCCAATTACATTGTTCACTTGAGCAAAATTACCAACAGTTGAATCTGTAGTCTTAGTGGAATCTGAAACTTGTAAATCCTTTCCTGCTGATTATCTAACCTTTTTCCATGTCCTACCATTTTTCTAAAAACTATTTTTCCAAGTTTTAGTTGGATTATATCTTTAGCAGTTATAAACTTTGAGCTACAAACCAAGCAAAAACTTCCTTTTCATTATTGTATTGTCTTATTCAAGTTATCCTTGAAAATATGTTCTCATTTGTGTGTGTCACTAAATACATACTGAAGTTCATAGTATAATGTATCTGAAAGAATACGTTGATTTTTAAAATTCGATAATTTACATTAATTACATATGAAATCATTGATACTGTAGCTTCCATTCATAAAACTAAAGTGAGGTCATAAAATTGCAAATTTGAAATTTTTATTAAAAGCTACATCACAATTTTTCAGATTCAACTGTTGGATAACATTCTAGAATTTGAAATCATATGCAATTCAGTGTTACTAATCCTTATTGTAATAACTTACTCTTTAAGAGAATTTAAAAATATTTCAGTTTTTTCTTTTTTATATATATATATATAACTGGAATTCATATATTAGTGTGGAAATGTTCACGCACTTATTTCTTTGAAATAATCTAAAGTCCTACAAAGTAGGAATTCTCGTTTCAACCTTTCACATATTTATTGAATTTAATAATTATAAACATCTTTCAAATACAGAACATCAAATTATTCACAGAAAGTTAGAATTTATGCAATCTGAAATTGGAAATAGTTCATATTCTAAACCAAATCTACAATTAAAAACCAATTTTAACTACAAATTTTACACCTGGATGAACCAATGGTTGTGTAATTAGATTAGTTTCATAAATTTATAGATTCGATTTTTCTCTCTCGATTTTATCTCTAGCTTGAATGTTTACAATTGTTTCGAATATCCACTCCAGTCTAATTACCAAACTACCACAAAGATCCACACAATCTGTAAGAGATGTCCTAGACATTTTATTGTATATCGTTTTGTCTCAGATGTACATACATCTCGGAGGCAAAACGATATATGGATAGTTTTCCAAGTGTGTACAGCATATCCACCAGTTAACCAAAAAGTCGCAACAAATGAATATCTAGTGGATTTGACATCTAGTGGATGTCGCTCAGATTTTGAATAACTCTTGGATATATGTTGAGTATTCATTAGATGTCTCGGATGTTTTGATATCCATGGGATATACATTTGGAATTAAATACAAACTCTGAGATAACTGATTGGATGTTATTTCGATATAATTGTGTTTATGGAAAAATTAAAAGTTCTAAAAAATGTTAGGAAAGTGTAATACTTATGATTTTTCTTATTTTTCTTATTATTTTTCTTTTATTATTCTTATTATTTTTCTTTTATTATTCTTATTATTTTTCTTTTAAATAGGATCGTGTTTTTAACAAATATTTACAAATATTTTATTTTTATAAAACTCATTCAAAATTTAATGATTGAATGTATATTTTTGCACAGAATGAAAAAAATTTTTACAATGTTTTTTTGAGTATTTTTTATAAGTAATTTTATATAGAAATTTTTTCTCAAATGCATCATGAAACTCAAATGTTTTGATATTTTCAAAACATTTGAGTTTCATGAAGTATTTGATTAATTATTAAGTATTTGATTCATTATTAATTAATTTTTCTAAACATTGCTTGTATTTTAAATGGACATTTAAGTGTTTACTATCAACTTGAATAGTATCAAAACTAAAATCTAAGTAATCATAAAGAAAGCTCAACTTTTAAAATAAGTAATCAAAAATATCAAGTCATTGAATCTAGCTGTTACTATTAAATTTAAAAGTGTGGTTTGTTTTGCCTAGTGCAACAAAATTATTTTTGCTATATTTTAAGAAAGCTTCAACTAAGCACTTAAGTATTTTATATTTCTGACACTTTAATTTTTTAATCTTAATTGATGAATCTTTAGTTTTAAAAACTGTTTCACTTTCCTATTTTGAAGCTCTTAGATTAATAGAATATTGCACAATTAGAACTAGTTCATAGTAAAATGTTGTACATATTAAATTTATAATTATCTATTTTTCCATTTACACATTGTTTGACAAGTCTTTACTTTAAATAAAGAAAAATATATTAATGCGATCCATCTAGGAATGCCACAAGCTGTTGGCCTTTTTTCTCCTTTTTAATTATATCCATTTATTTCTGCCCATTAAAGGATGCAATTTTTATTATACCAGATAAAGCTAGTTTGTATGTTCAACTATAGTTTAAAGAGGATTAAATATTTAAGCTACCTATGAATATTTGTTTTGGGTAGGATTTTTGGCGCAAGGTCCTAAAAAGGACATGGTACACCAGCTCTATATGAAGAATAAACTCATCAAATACTATAAATACAACTATTCAACCCTACAAATTTTGAATACTTAAAATTTATGCTTCATTAATATTTGATAAAATACTAAGCAGTTTACATTATAAAAAATAACCCATATTAATGGGGCATTAGAATCAATGAACAAGAAAGGAAGTGTAAAAATAAACATTGATCAATGTTTATTTTTACACTTCCTGTAACATGTAAAAATAAACAATTAAACAAGTGATTGAGAATTTTCTTATAAAAATGTCTGCTGCATCTCTTTATATTAAATAAAATACTATTATAAAGAAAATGTGGATTAGAATACAAAAATTTCAAACTATAGTCTAAATTAACATATGCATATATGTGTTAATGAAAGTTATATTAAAAGCAGTGAATTTTAAGGGGTACTCTGAAGTCTTCATAATCTAATTTTCATTGTAGTATAGCAAATGATTAATACAATTAATTTGCACTTTACATTTATACAGATAACTCTGTTCCTTTTTATAAACTCTATTAAGATTTTTATAAAGCTATAGTTTATGTACGTTTTCTTGAACTCCTTATTTTTTCTACTTAAAAACAGATTTGTATATTTAAAAGAAAACCATTGATTAATTAAAAGTATTTTATTCTCTTATCTTCTAAAAAAGAACTTTCTTAACCTTATTAAAGAAAAAGTAAATAACACTATTACACTATTACTTAACTATTACACTATTACTTAACTAGTAAATAACACACTTTATTGCATTAAATTCCAAGCATTAATCTCCTAATTCATGAGCAACTTAACTCCTTAACTGTACGGGGTTCTGTATAAAGTGCTTCATTTTTGCTTCGCTGTGGCAACATAGTTTTGGATTTCACTGCAATGCAAGTTTTCCCCTGAGTTTTGGCCCATCTGCTGAGGTGTAATATTTATCTGCTTCGCTCCTAAACCGGTTTCAACGGATTACTCTCCTAGTCATCACAGGATCTTTCCGTATGGATACTCCTGTGTGCTCCGATCCCACAAACCACTAGGGATTATTGGGATAGTGCCCCAATGATCTGTTCCGCTACCAGGATAAAGGTGGAATAATTATCAATGTATGTCAATGTGTGCTCCGGAAACATTATGTGTGCCGGCAACAATGTTTGTGCTCCCAATATTGTGTGTTCCAGTAATAGTACTAGTCTCCAATATCGTGTAATTCACCTGTTGCTCTCGTTAAGGAATTGGCTGGGCTCAAAGGCCCTCTTCAGGGCTGTCAATTTTGTGAAAACGCAAGCTCGGTTAAATCCAGTGCTTCAACAATGGTTGAAATAAGTTCGTGTGATAGTGCTATCAAAGGGCTAGTGCCAAACCTAGAGGTTTGCATACCATTAGACCCATGTGTTCCGACAACCAAGATCCGAAGACGTGGAAAGTCAAAACAGTGAGCATCTGGAAATTTTTGCCTTTGTCCAAAAACGTTTAATGGATGGAATGGAAAAATCCAATCTGGAATATCAACAAAATGCCCATTGGATTTTCTAAAATCACCTCTATGAGAAGGCATTAATCGCATCACAATAAATTAGATATAAGTGCTCCCAATTGGGATACTGCCTAATATCAAATTGTACTCTTCATCACTCAGACTTGTGGAAAATCTGTTTTATCTGATAGTGATATAGACTTAGAGCATAATTTAGTTACTGCAAATATTAAATCTGCTAAAAAATTAAAAAATACTAAATATGTTAGATTTTCTAAAAATAGATTTTCTAAAAATAAATGGTCAATAATTTCTAATGTTAATAATGCTGCCACAATAGACAAAAGTAAATAAAAAAGAATTTCTAGTAATAACTCTACTGATATAATTTAATAGAAAATGCAAGCAACAGTCAAGGTAATAATCAATCTACATACAATTCTTATGTTGTAACTTCTCATAATACTGTGGGTAATCCCGGTAATGTAAATGCAACTAACGCTGTTCTCGTGTGCCAGCTAGGCTTACAATTGGGGTGCTCTGCTCCACTTTTCCACTGAACCGTATTTGGTGTGGAGTCCGACTTCTTCAGTACACACACACATGACATAGGGACCCGTTTATAGGGTAAGCAACTATTCACACCTCATTCACACAAGGAAAGGACAAAGACAGGATAGAGAAAGTACATCCATGCTTGGACCAGGATTCAAATCCAGGACCTTATCCATTCGTAGCCAGGCATGCTGACCTGCCGACAAGTTGGCTGGCAAATGCAACTAATAACCCAGTAATATGCAATATAATGGTAATATGTTCAATAACAATAGTAATTGTGTTACAAATGTTAAGGATGGTTCATATGTAAATATTGAAAATGGTATGTCACAATATAAACAATGGTTTAACTAGTAATTGTATGTCAATTAATATTATTATACTGCTCCAAGCAATACTGTGTAAATGTTAACAATGATATATTTAATAGTGCAAATAATAGTTTAACAAATAAATTCTGTAACGGTTTCTATGGATATTGATGTAAATACTGCTTATTATAATTTGCAATTTCCAATGTTAAGCACTGGACAGGCCTTGGTGCCTATACCAATTAAAAATAAAAGAATGATTATAACAGTAATAGCGATGAGGAAGTCTTCCTAAGGCTCAGGAAAGCAGCTACTCCAACAGCCCCCTTACTAATACTGGCAATAAATTTAATGTGTCATACAATGACTATTCAAGAAAACAATGCAAACACTGACCCAACTTCCGAAGCAGTCAGCTGAAGTTAAAAATTCCACCCATCTTGGTGAAATAGGAAATTTGTAGCATCCTAATTTACCATTTGAAAACTATTATTGGTAAAACCCTTACTACAAAACTCGCAGTTGAATGAATATCTGTAGGTTTTCTCTTCTACATCTGATTCCCGTAGAGCTATCATAACCTATTTAACTGACAACAATATTGAATGTTTTGTCAAAAAGACTTGACAAATGTGGGCATTAAGGGACTCCCACCATCACCTCTACTGATCTCATAAAAGATGAACTTATGTTTAAAGGCTTTGATGTTGCTACTGTAACAGTTATGAAAAAGTTAACTCCACAATTTGGAAATTTGATCACAATTCTGCGGTTTCATTTTTGAAACCCAATTGGCTAAAGTGTGGAGCCAAGCATAAATGAGTCCAGAGACTGTTCCCAGACATTATACAAACCAAAACGCTGCAACTGTGGAAATAGCCACATACAGCCTACTTTGGAGGCTGCTCAGCAAACCCTGTCAACACAAATAAAGAAACAACAGTAACTCCTAACACTGCTAGTAACTTTACTAAAAAAAAGGGGCTCTCATTTGCGCAGACCTCCAGAAATAACAATTATAAACAAGAGTCATTTCCACCTACATCGAACCCACAACCCACGCTAAACTTCAGCTAATTTTAAAATATTAATACAATTTTGAAACTACACAAAGTAACTCATTTCTTAAAGCCTTACCTGCAGGCTTTACCAATCTTTGTCCGTTGGATTAATAGTGCGTTCTAAGTGCACGTTTTACTAAAAGCCCTAAATATTAACGATACCAATAATTAAGGAATTTAACAACATAAAAATGATCTGGAACGCCAATGGCATTCTCACTAAACTTACTGAACTAAAATGTTTTGTCAAACAATTATCCTGACCTTATTCTGGTACAGGTATCCCACGTTTGGCGAACTTTTAAATGGTAAACATCCCCAATTATGCAGTGCATAGAAATGATCGCTCCAACCGTCAGAGCGGAACAACCATATTTATAAAAACAAAAATACACCACTCACACATACCAATACCCAGGTTCCATTTTGGAAATGTCACAATTTTTAAAATGCATTCTAAGAATAGTTGAGATATTACAGTTGGAGTGCTTTCCATGCCCCCTACTAATCCTTCCAACGCAGCACTCTCGATTGATCTACAAACCTTAGCTTCACTAAAATACAAAATTATTTTAGCTGGCGACCTCAATGCCAAGCACTTAAATTGGGACTGTCCCTTCAAGAATAAATCTGAAAGCACGATTGTTTCCCTAATTCAAAATACTGAATTCAAAATACCAGACAAATGAACACATAATGGACAAATACATGGGAACTACATTGACCTCATGCTCTTCAGAAAAGTCCAATCCCCACTGAAATTTTCAACTGTCGAAGACCTCCAAGCAGATCACTACCCACTGTTAATCTATTATGGCCACTCCGCACTACAGGGAAATGAATACCACACCATTTACCGTAACTGGAATGTTTTTAAAAATGTTATCGACAACTCCCTCTCCCCTAATTCATTAAGCTCATTGCTAAAGACCGAATTGAAAATAAAGTGGAAAAACTAACAAAAATAATACAGGCTCTTGAGACAAGTAAACGCCTGAAACACACCCAGCCAATCAACTTCCATTTCTAAAACATCATTAACTTAATTAAAACTGGAAAATGACTTTGCTAGCAATATAATAGATATAAAACGACTGAATTAGAAACCCAAATTAACGCCCTTAAAAGATCCATTAAAAATGAAATTGCTTAACACAATCGCAATAACTGGAACTCGTATCTGACCAATTTCCACCTCGTGGACAGCCTCACAATGACCCTTACAGTACAAGAGAAAGTAGAAGCGCTTGCAAACTCCCTCGAGGAGCACAAGTCCAAGAAAACGCAACAAACGATAACACAAGTATTCGTAATGAATCCTATGTTGACTTATTGTTAGCTCCCATTTCCATCACAATTTTACCCCTCAGGATACCTAGACAATGGTGGAAGAGTCAATTGGTGGAGCCTCTTTGGTGGAAGAGTCAATTCAAAAACTAAAACCCAAAAAGAGTCCGGGCTACGATCTTATAACTAACAAGGCGATCGAGCGAATCCCGGTAAATGCAGCATGTCTACTCACCGACATAATGCCATAATTAATATTGGACATCTTCTCACACTTCAGAAAAAGGCAGTAGTCATTCTTATCTACAAACAGGGAAATAATAGAAATCTACCCTCCAGTTACAGGCCAATATCCTTATTGCCAGAATAGCTGAAAAATTTATTTTGAATAAACTGATAGATTTTGATGCTCAGATGAGCATCGTAATCCTTCAGCAATTTGGTTTCCGGAGGAAACTATCCACATTCCACTAATTGCTCCTAGCAGTGGAGAAAATAGCAAAATTTATTACCACCAACAAATATACTGGGGGAGTATTTTTTGAGATAGAAAAGAATTGACAGTCTGGCATCAAGGTTTACTATTCAAATTAATTACTTACAACTCCCCCCCCCGTCTTGATCAAACCATTAAGAAATACCTAATAGAAAACTTACCGTAAGGTTTGATAATGTTTACTCCCAGGAGAAGCCCATGTTAGCAGGCGCCCCACAGGGATCACTGCTGGGCTCATTCCTATTTAATGTCTTCATCAATGACATTCCTCAGAACCCTAATACTATGCTTTGCCTGTTTACGGATGAAACTGCCATATTAACCACAAATAGCAATCACTAAACACTACACCAACACATATCAGAACTCCTGAAGGTAGAAAAATGGCTTGCTGAAAAGAAAATAAATGTAAACCCAACCAAGTCCCAGGAGTTCTTTTTACAAGAAAGATGTTACCGTGTGAAAAGGTCGAATTCGCGGGAAGAGAAATTCCCTGGACTAGTAGGGTTGATTACCTTGGATTCACTATGGGAAAGACAAACGTGGAAAGCCCATATTACAAAAATCATAACAGATAAAACTACCGTTTATCCCTTGCTAGCCCCCAAGTCAAAACTCTCGCTAGAAAATAAACTCCTAATCTATAAAGCTTACCTCAGGCTAATAACATGTGTTGCTCCAATCTGGAGAGGAGCAGCTGATTCAAATATCAGTCTTTGAAGCCCAGCATAGCAAAATACTTGTACTAATTACTAACAGTTTTACTTTAGAAATCAGGAAATAAGAGAGCTTGGGTATCCTGCCCTTAGCGCGCTACCTCAAATTTCTTGCATTTAATTTCTACCATAAAATATACATAATTAACAATAGTGAGATTCAGGGTATTGAACTTTATTCCTTATGACTTAATGGATTTCCATAACACTAGAGCAGTGTTCAGAGTAAAACCTCTCACCAATATCTCCATTTATTCAAAAGATTCCAAACGGAAAAGAATAATTAATTGAAATCATATCTTCACCTAAAATCTGGTAGAAACCTCGTTGTAAATAGTGTGCATCCTGTAAATATCTCAATTTTATTTAATCTTGAACAAATATGGAAAAGAATAAAGAATTTTTCCTTTGTAAATATTCTAATGGAACTTTGTGTGCTTCAAAGAATTATTGTAGTAATTCTGTATTCTTTTTATCTTTTCCTTTGCAAATAATTTTAACAGCATTTTGTGTGTACTAAGAATTATTGGCATCTAAATGCTTATTACTAGGATTACTCAATTACTTAGTTTAAAAAATACAAGTCATGCAGAGTGCATCCAGTGGGAGCACTTACCTCAATATCTTTGTATTATTCATTGAGTATTTTATTTCTGATTTATCACCAGGCCAAGACTATCCACAAGGACTAATTAATTAGAAAACCAGGTACATGGCCAGAAGGTTGACCTCCCTCAATCTTAGATATGGGTTTCCCCCTTTAGCACTTATGAAGAATGAGAGGCTTTTGTATTCTTGACGAGACGCATTTTTCCGCTGTCACCTCACAATAATTACATTCTAATGATTTGCAGCAGGGAAGCCCATCAATCGCTGTCAGTTGAATAAACCAAAATCTGCTCGCACTTTGCTTTGTAAATGTTCTGCTCGAACAATTCTTAAAGGCCTTGTTATAATTTTTTATTACACGAAATATAAGTGTTTATTTTGAAAATTATTATGAGAATTTATTTCTAAGCAGTTTTTGTAATTAAAATCTTAAATAATTTAAAAAGTGTGATAGAAATCACAATATAATTTTTTAAATATCTTACTATATATGTATAAATAATTATTTCAGTCATTTATTTCTATTAAAAATCAGAATTTTTAATTTCCCAGATAGTTAAAATATAATTTTAAATAGCAGTAATAATTTGCTGTTCATTTGTAATTGGTAATCATTGCAGATACTTTTAAAAATTGTGTACTTTTAAAATCATCAAATTATCAAAATCCTTGAAAGAAACGGTTCTGTTGCTTTAATGCATACAAATTTAAGAATTTAGGTATTGTATATTTTTAATAATTAAAAAAAATAATCTCTAGCTTATATAATTGCCTAACAATAGATTTTATAGTGTATAGTAAGTTACTGACAATAGATGAAATTTTGGTGAAAAATTTTGAATGCAAACTTTTTATATTAAATTCCTCGTTCCGAGAGATTTCCGAATAATTTAAACCTCAAAATAAAGACATTAAATAATTTAACATGTTCTTCGCTGTTTTCCTTATACGGAAAAGTGTTTGATTACTAAATTCAAACATTCTTTAAATATTTAAATTTAATCATTAATGTATGGTGAAATCATATTATAAGGTCTCTGAAAAAGATATGCATTTCTTAAACATTTAAGGAAATGTTTCTCGTAATTTTTCTGAAATTATCAATTCTTAATGAATTTAAAATCATTTGCCATTTGAGTGACATAAGTCCCATTCTAAAATTCAAAAATACTTATGCAATAGGGTTTATTCCTTCCTTTTTTTTGTCATTACCTTGATCTTAGTATTTTAACCAATGCTTGAAATATGTGTATTGAAAATTTAAGTGGTGTGAAGCTTACAACAATATGAAAAATTTCAAAACATATTTAATCAAATTCTCGAGTAAACAGGAAATTAATGCAAATGTAGTTGATTTTAAATTATTTAAAAGTAGAATAGCAGAAAGATCGATTGGTGTTTCTGATTATATCAATTTGCTATCAGGAGTGACAGTATTGACAAATTCCTAACTAGTAGAACTCGGGAAATTTCAAATTCCGTGGGAAACCAATGCTATATTTCATTTACATTTATCGATGTAATGGATGCAAATTTCCAATCAAGTTATCATGCAAACATTTGTCTAATGATGTATTCTAGGTGAGCTTGTTAAAATTTTAGTAGTTGTGTGTGGATAGCGTTTAAAAATAAAAATACAAATATAGAAAAGTAAAACATAATTATCTGCTTCCAAAACACTTGATTTTCTCTCGCATTAATTAAATCAACCGTAACCGTTCAATAAATAAGCTCCTTAACTATTTCTAGGTAATCCGTAAATTTTGGGAATTAAACCATTACAGAGTGAAGCCAAGGGCTCGGGATAGCCGTGAAACGCACAGAATTTTTTCCTTGTTAAGGGTTTAAATTCTGTGTGTTAAAGGCAATATATGAATTCGTCTGTCCTTAAATATTTAAGAAACTAACACTTAAGTCTTAATATAAACAGAAGTTTGTGATTGATAAGAAATTAAAAGTTTATTCACAAGAAGTCTTCGTCAGGCATGAGAATCTGTATTCGAATGTTCAAAATTTATTTCAAGTGGTTGGTATGTGCAGTTGGTAATTGAATGGTTATAACTCTAATTGAGTTTGTCGGTACGATATCTATCTCTAGATGAAATGTTTATGGTACAGAAAATCGTTAAAAGAAATTTGTGTTTGTTCCGTGTTTCGAATCGAAAATAAATTGCGTGACTATTCAAAAAAGAAATTGATCATTCACTTTTTGATCATTATTCTGACGAGAAGTTTTCGTACAGGTGACTACCCTGGAATTAATGGAGTATTCTGTGAACAAGAGTAATATTTTTAAGAATTCTTCGTAAAGATTAAAATATATTTCTTGCTTCTTGTGTGGAGTTTTAACATAAAAAGTATGCATTATATACCCTGGTAATTGATAGCTTTTGTAAATCTGTATACATTTAGGACTACATAAATCAATAGAGAGTTGAATCATTCTATAGAATTTGGTTAAACAATATAACCAAAGCTATTCCGGATCAAAATGTGAAATCATTGTCTTACAATTTATTTTTCAATGTTTTCTTGTTTTAATGTTTTGTATTAAAAAGTCTGTTTCCATAAAATGTACAAAGTTATTTTACGACCTTAAATACTAAAGTTTGTGACTATTCTGTGAAGAATACAAAGAATATAGAAAAGGCTTTGAACATTAAATTTATATGGAAGGTTAGGTCTTTGATAAGCACTCCATATAATTTAAAACAGCTGTTATCATTCAGATTTAACAGGGTTCATAACTAAAACGTATTGATTATATTGAAAAATCAATTATGAATGAATAAAAAATGAATAAAGGCATTTTGTTTAATCTTGTAAATTTCGTTGCTTTTCAGTTTCAAATTGTTGGTATATGTTAAATTAAATCATAAGAACTTTTGATGCTGTAAGATTAGAACATTGATAATGATACGACTTTTATTTTCTAGATCAAGACCCATCACTGATGCATGTTGAGCAAGCAGACACTAGAGAGGAGGAACCACGTAAGTTTTAAATTTCTTATTAGAAATTTATAGTACGTGAAATATTAATTATTCATGAGGCACAATGTGTTATATTTTGATAAATATGCAAACTTTTTCCCATCAAGACATAAACTAAAGAAATGTAACAGAATGAGCAACTTTTTCTGACAGATTTTAAGTTGTTTAATGTGAATAAGTTTTTCAGTAGGTTTGTAATGCCTACGAATTTAATTTAGAACTTGTGATATTAGTATAACGATCTCCCATTTCTGAGGTAATAGTAGTACGACCAAGCAATGAAATCTTGCAGAGCTTGTAGCATAATGTCTGAGCTTTGGTTCAACATACCTTCAGTTCAAATCCCAACTCTGGTTTGGATTCTGGTATTGGTTTGGAATCCATTTTCAAACAATAAACCCCTATCTTATTGCAAACATTATGTGCAAAAATTATCATTGAATACAAATCAAAGTAATAAAATTACATTTTTATTTATAATCGTACAGTTCGAAATCTTGCATGTTATCATAGTGCAACTATTTTGCACTTAAGTTTTCATAGAATTACTTTACTCATTTACTGACTTAGACGTATGTGTTTGCATCATCTATTTTCCCCAAATATTCCATATGTTATGATTATTTTGGGTAAAATGAACCTATTTAATTTAAAATTTTAATCACTATTAACATGAGTAATGGGTCAATATAGTGAATGTGCGCCATTCTGTAAGTGTATCTGATTGGGAAAAATAGTGTATGTTCATCCGAACTTCCGTAGAAAATAAAGTTGAAAATCCAGCATAATTGTTGGAGCATTGGAGAAAATAAGTACAATTAATAGTATGAACTATGCACTTTTACTGAATCTAAGAAAAGTATAAGCTTTAATGAATAGACAAGCTATAATTGTTTCTAAAATTGGAATCAAATAGATTTCAAGATTGCTGAAAGCTAATTGATTTGTCGTTCATGAGTAATTTTGTGTACAAGAGTTAGTTGGAACAAAATGTATAGTTTAAAATATATTTTGATCTACCACAAACATCGAAGTAGATAGCAGATTTGAAACAAAGAACTGCTGAAAATATGGCCAAAGTGGTTATTCATTAGCTGGCAGATTGACTGCTGAAAATATAACTAATGCACAATTTGTCAGATCACGCTATATGAAAGGCAAGTTTTGAATCTCGACGTCGAGGATGTTTTGTGAATGCTGAAATGGTGTTCATCGTTATATGCAAAATATTTCACAATTTCGTAATTTTGATTTCATCCTACGCAAAGCAGTGTGAGGGAAGTTGGACTATTTTTTACATCTGTCTGTGTGTATGTTTTGAAGTTTACCCTCTTTCACAAATACCATCTCATTTTATGCAACATCTCTCAAGAAAAAGTAAGGCTTCCTAAACTCATATCTTGTATTAATAACGATTAATAATGGCTGCTAATATCAAAATCTTTAAGAATCAGTTCGTAACATCATTCGAAATGAAGAAATGTAATATGAAGAAATCATTAAATTTAGGGATTTTAAAACTTGATGAAATTTATCTACCCCATGTTTTGTTTAAATCAAATATTTTGCGGAATAGTCGGCAAATAGTGATTTTTTAAGCATATTTGGTTTCCGGTCAGAAGACTATTCAATGATAGAGCCACTTAAAATATCATTAAAATTCCTAAAAATCGCCGAAGAACTCGGCAGGAGACTCTCAAAGAATATCCAAAGAGGTCTGTGTGAGAGGGGTAGTCAGCACTCACACATCCTCATGTTTTCTTCACGACCACACTGCTCTATAGTTTATATAAAAGTATTCATGTATTCCTTATTTTTTCTACTTAAAAAAACAGATTCGTTTATCTAGAAGAAAACCATTTATAATTTAAAAGCATTTTATTCTTTTAGCATCTTGTAAAAGAACTTTTATTTCGATTGTCTTAAACGAGAACTTTCTGAGACTTATTAAAGGAAAAGTATAGAACACTTAATGCTTTCAATGTAATGCGATAAATAAACTTTATCACCTAATCCATGAGCACCTTAAATTCTGTGTGTTAAATGCAATATATGAATTCATCTGTCCATAAATATTTAAGAAACTAACACTGATTAAGTACTGATATAAACAGAACTTTGTGATTGATAAGAACTTAAAAATTTATTCACAAGAAGTCTTCGTCAGGCATGAGAACCTGTGTATTCGAATGTTCAAAACTTATTTCAAGCAGTTGGTTTGATGAATTTTCATTTGAATGGTTATAATTTTAATTGAATTTGCTGGTTCGATATCTATCTCGAGCTGAAAAGTTTATTATGGTACATAAAACCGTTAAAAGAAATTAGTGTTTGTTCCATATTTCAAATCGAAAATTACGTGGTTGTTCAAAAAAGAAATTGATCATTCACTTTTGATTAGGGAATTTTTGTAGTTTTCATATAGATGACTACCCTATTAATGGAGTATTCTGTAAACAAGAGTAACATTTAAGAATTGCCTTAGTAAGGATTAAAATATATTTCTAGCTACTTGTGATTTTAATACAAAAAAAAGTATGCATTATATACCCTAGTAATTGATAGCTTTTGTAAATCTGTATACATTTAGGACTATGAAAATCAATGAAGAGTTGAATCATTCCATAGAACTTGGTTCAACAATAATTACATGTAACCAAAACTATATCGGATCAAAATGTGAAATCATTGATTTACAATAAATTGTTCAATATTTTTTTAAGTACTTGTTTTAATGTTTCGTATTAAAAATTCTGTTTCCATAAAAAAATTTTTAAGTAATTTTAAGATCTTAAATACTAAAGTTTGTAACCATTCTGTAAAGGATAGATAAACTATAGGAAATGCTTTGAATATTAGGTTATAGAGAATGTTATGTCTTTGATAAACACTCAATATAATTTAGAACTGCTTTTATCATTCAGATTTAACAGGGTTCGTTACTAAAACGTATTAGAAATATTGAAAAAAATGAAATATGAATGAAAGAAAAATGAATGGCTTTTGTTTAATCTTAAAAATTTCGTTGCTTTTACAAGTTTGAATTGTTTTGTATATTTTAAATCTATAAGAACTTTTGATGCTGTGAGGTTAGAATATTGATAATCATAGGATTTCTATTTTCTAGAACCTATGGAGGACGCATGGTTGATAGAAAGTGAGGAAGACATTAGGGAGGTGGAGCCACGTAAGTTTTAAATTTCTCTTGTGTTAAAAATTTAGTTCTTGAGATATTAATTAATTATAATGAAATGTGTTGTATTTTGATAAATATGCAATGTGTTTTTCATTCATCATCAAATAACATAAACTAAAGAAATGTAATAGAATGATCAACATTCTCTGACGTAATTCTTTAATTTGAACAAGATTTTCAGCCGGTTCGTAATATATACAAGTTTAATTTATCAACTTGATATTAGTATAACTATTTCCTATTTTTGAAGTAATCATAGAGCGACAAAGTAATGATAATTTGCAGAGCTTGTAGCCGAATGATTAGCGGTCTGAGCTTTGGTTCAAAATCACTTAAGTTCGAATCCTCTGGTTCGGAATTTTGTATTGGTTTGGAATCCATTTTCAAACAATAAACCCCTGTCTTATTGTAAACATTGTATGCAAAAACTACCATTGAGTACAAATAAATGTAATGAAATAATTTTAGATTTCTTTATGTATAATCGTAGGGTCCCTATGGCATGTGTGTACGAAGGAAATCGAACTCACCACTAAAATATGGTTCAGTTGGAAAAGTGGATCAGCTTAGCCCATAATGCCAGCCTATCTGGCACGAGACAACAATTTTTAATCGTACTGTTCGAATCTTGTCTTGTTATCATAGTGCGACTATTTTGCATTTAATTTTTCATAGTTTTAACTTGCTCATTTATTGACTTAAACGTGTTTGCCTCATCTATTTTTTTCTTCAAACATTCCATGTGTTACGATTATTTCGGTCAAAATTTACCTATACAAGTTAATTTTAATCACTATAAACATGAGTAATGGGTCAATATGTTGAATGTATAACATTCTGTAAGTGTATCTAACTGGGAAAAATAGGATATGTTCATCCGAACTTTCGTAGAAAATAAAGTAGCAAAATTGATGGAACATTTTAGAAAAAAGTACCATTAATAGTATGAATTTGACCCTTTCTTTTACTGAATCTAAGGAAAGTATAAGCTTAAATGAATGGACAAGCTGTAATAGTTTCTAAAATTGGAATCATAGAGAGAAACTTGACTTCAAGTTTGCTGAAAGCTCATTTATTGGTCATTCAAGAATAATTTTGTACACAAGAGTTAGTTGAAACAAAATGTATAGATTCAAATAGATTTCTATCTACCACAAACATCGAAGTAGAGATCTGACTTGAACTAAAGAACTGTTGAAAAGATGGCTAGAGTGGTTATTCATTAGTCTGGCATATTGACTGCTGAAAATGACTAAGGCCTAGTTAGTCATATAACTCTATATGAAAGTTTTGAATCTTCATGGACAGAATGTTTTATGAATGCGGTAATGGCGAGCCGAGCATCGTTATTTGTAGAATATTTCGCAGTTTCCTGGTTTTGATCCCTACTTATGGCAATGTGGGGGGAATTTAGACTATTTTTACATCCGTCTGAGTGTTTTGAAATTTTTCCTCTTTCATCAGTACTAACTCATTGATGCAATATCCTCCAAGAAGAAACTTAAGACTACCGAATCTTTCTCTTAACATATTCTTTACATTAACAGAGTAGCTTTAGACTTCAGATCCCCAACCCATGAGGGCTCCACAATTCAAAGGGAGTGAATGTGGTCCACCTCCCTGTGCTCACACAAAAAGATGAGCAATACCTTTAGCATTACTTGTTATCAGTACAGATAAAATAATATAGTTTTCATTCTTCATTAAAAATTAAAAGATGCTGGGATATTAATATATTATAGTCTTAATATTTCCTAGTTTGCAGATTTCCTTAACCTTGCTACTATTGAATTTCCAAAATAGGTTCTACAAAAATTTAAGCAAATTCTATTATGTTTGTACATTTCAGGGCTACCGAAATTGAAATACAAGTATAAATTGTTTCACTAAACTTGAAAATTTTTGTTTAATAAATTTTGTTAAAATGAGACTTCATTTTAACTACTTTTATTTTAAACTTTATTTTCTAATTGTATTAAGAAATAAATAAAAGTACAGATACAAGTTTAAAATGTAAAATTCTCACATTTGTATAATATAAGTATGTGAAACTAATTCATATTAAATCTTCTAATAGAAATCTCATGTTAAGGCAATTCATGTGTTGAAGTGGAATTAAAAATAGAAAATGTAGAATATTTTTAAACTGATATGAAATCTGCATTCAGAAAGAACAAAATCAATAATATAAAAAAATATTTTAGCGTATACATTATTTTCTAATATTTGTTGCTTTGAAAAATTCAGAATTGTTTTCAGTACTCAAATGCTTAAACTCTTCAAAAGGAATTCTAAAATTGATTTTTAATTCTTTTGGAAGAAGATTATAAATTAATAGAATTTTACATTACAGCGAGCCAATTAATGAATGCTTCCTGGGATGTCATCAGCATTTCTGAGTCTGATATCCACCCACATGGTAAGCATACAAAGGCGCACACTTGGTATTTTTTCTCTAGAAAATGTGTAAATGAATGTTTAATATGTGTGTAAATACATTTATTAAATACAGATAACATTTAAATGTAATAAAGAACAACTTCCTCTGTTAAAACATTATAGAATATAGTTATTGAATATCCCTTTTTTACAACAAACTAAGAATAAAGAAATATTACATGGGAGAGAGCTAAATATAACTAGAAATAAAGCTTTGGTCTAATAACTGAAATAATGCTAATTTGTAGGGAAGTGAAGTTAATTCTATATTATCAAAGGTCGTTTTTGAGCATGTTAATACAATTTTACTCAGACAATATTTGAAGAAATCGAAAATCCTGAACTCACTGATGTTCATTAAAGATCAGTTATGTTTTTTAATGTTGAAATGAGTAAATTCAGGAGCAAGGAAAAAATAGGAAAGGACTTTAATTATCGTTCATAAAATTTCTGATTTTGAACCATTCAGTTTACCATTCTTTTGATGTATTTTGAAAGCAGATATCTTTCAAATTGTGTTGGTGACAGTATGATACAGAGTTGGACATTGTGACAGAAAACGACCAGTTGGTTTGCGTGTCTAATTATATAATCATTTCTGTTTATTAAAAATTCAGACATTTTTTTAATTTACCAGATAGCAACAAATTTACTCATTTTAAATAGCTGTAATAAGTACCTAATTTTTTGTTTTATTATTAATAGTTTTTAATAATTGCATATACTTTTCATAACAATACTATATTTTTAAAATCATCTAATTTGCGAATTCATTAAAAGAGTCGCTTGTCTTTCTTTAATACATAAAAAATGAAGAATTTTGACAAATTGTATTTTTTATTCAAATTAGTTCTAGATTTAATATTTTTACTTCTCAGAACTATAAATACTTTGACATGTAAATTATTAAAAATGGTAAGTTTAGAGAAATATTTTAGTCAAATAATGACTTAATTTAATTCTTTTGATTATAATAAAAATATTTAACTACTTTTCATTTGATTCATCAATTTTTATTTTTAAATTGTTTTGATAAAGAAATAAATCCTTACGAAATTAATTTTTGTAATCGTAAATTTACTAATCAGAAATTTACCCACTTTCAACAGTATTAATTTTGCATTAAAGCTAACCTATTAAAAATACGTATCATAATTTATTAATTTAACACAAACACATAAAATTTATTTCTTATGTTAGAAACATCTTATTGAAGGTCGAATTATTTAGCTAATATTAGAATTTAGTCATTGAGTTTTGTTTTCGAAAACACATGAAAGGAATAAAGGCTAGGTCATAGTGCTCATTTGAAATATTCTATTTCAAAAAAAGTAAGAGTATAATCTTTAGTACAATGCTGTTAGATATTGAAGTATATGAGAAACAAAGCGCAATAATTAAAATGTTATCATTAAATTAGTTAAGCAAAATCTCTTTTGCATGATACGAGAAATTTCAAGTTTTTCGAAATTTATAAGCAACTTTAACTTTTATTCAATGATTTTAAATTACTTTTATGAAATATTAGGTTAAAAAAATTTTATTTTTCAAAACAAATTTAAATTATTTTGAACCTCATAATAGACATTAAATAATTTAACATGTTCGCCGATATCTTTCTTATACTGTAAAATTTTTGTGATTATTAAATTCAAACACTTTTTAAATATTTAAATTTGATCATTAGCTTGGTACTAGAATTATTTTAAATGCTTATATGGTTTATAAAAGATTGACAAAGAATGGGAACTGCTGAACTTGTGACTCTGTTCCAATTACGAGCACCAGAAAGATCATCGAATTCACAGTCCGAAGAGCTATCTTCATCATAAAAATAAAATTCTCTTTACTGTTTGATGTTCGTAAACGTGAGGTATTGCATCAAAGCCCCTGGGCCAAACAGCAAGTCTCGAAGACAGTTTTGCTAACTTGCTTATGAGGAATGTGTCTAAAGAAACTGACTATTGCCATTGAGGAGAAAAAAATCTTTTGGTCAGATAATGAGCCAAACCTCCGCAGAGAACAAAAATTAGTATCTCACTAATGAGAAGCATGAAAAGGTCATTATGCATCATGTGACTTACGAACACAAATATATTACTTAAATCGTATGGTAATTTAGATCTCCTGTTTGCAGCAAAATGCAACTCAATACGTCATCATTTTGAGTTCACAAAATTAGTTGTTGAATGAAAATTAACAATGTATTTCATTTAGTTGAATGATAGAGAAACAGTTGGTTTAAACAACGTAAGTTGAATTTTAAAAGGCTTATGAAATTCAGTTTCGAGAAATATTAAAACCACCAACAAAATGTTTTCCCCAACATTCAAAAATATAATATTTTGTCATCTTATTGCTTGTTACAAGCTGTATCAATAAATTGTAAATATTCTAGATTTTAGAAACTTTAAAAATCAATCTTATTAAACTGAATGATTTATTACTATTCACATACTGTTAACAGATACCAATGTCTGTTTCTGAAGTTTTCAATTAGTTTTTCCATAGTAATCAGTATATTTTTATGAAAAAAGATAGTACAATATTAAAAGAATAATTATAGTTTTGTCACTGTTAAAATTCTAACTCAAAACGTCCAGTTCTGTATTTGAAACCATATTTTTATTTGATTAAATGCTAACATTATCGTATATTATTTCAAATCCTTTAAAAGTAATTATCCTAGTATACTTTCTTTGTATACTTCATAGTCCTTGTATACTTTGCGTTTCGCTAATATCCTCCATGCGAATTTCTCAGAAATGATTTATTTCAAATATTTTTAAATCTAGGCTTCTGTGACTTTTTTAATCAAGAAAAGTCATTTTTACTTAAACTATTTTTAAGATTTCAAAATCTTTATTATCAAAAAGATTAATAAAAACTTATAAAACAGATCTGTTAGGATAAATTTTCATTTTTGCCACTAGAAGGTTGCACCTATCAAGCTGCTTTCATCAAATCAACCAAATCCTGTTTGATAGGGTTATAACAAAACCCAATTCTATTTCATAAAGTAACAAATATTTTTATCTTATGTAAAAGTGCTGAATTTTTTAATTTTTATGATGGTTGTCATAATTAATATTTCAGTTTTTGTGTAATTTAAGTTTTATATCTATTAACTGTGTATCGTTAACTGTAAACCGAACTGTACTTGTTGTAAAAACTTGTTTTGAGTGCGATGTTTAGATGCTGTACTGATGCAATGAGGCTGCATGTGTTAACAAAATACTTAACAGATGCTGAAGTTTAAGTTTCTATAAAAATCACGCACCTTATAATTGAATATGCATTTAAAATGAGAGCCAATAAATGACTCCTCTAAAAGATCAATATGAACAGAAAACTTTTATAATGTTAATTCACATTAAAGGAACTTAAATGTAATTTTCTAATATTCTGTGAGTAATTTGTTACAAATTATAAGGTAAAAAAGTTCTTGAAATTTTCGCCTTAGCATTGAATGAAGTCAGAACAAATATGCAAATTATTGTATGACGTGATTGAGACACTAGTCAGAGAGTACAAATTTCAATCAATGTAAAAGAAGTCAACCACGCATATTTATTAGTTGTAAGTCATAAAGTAGTCAAGAGAAACGGGACCTGTTCAAGGAGCTCGTTTAGTATTGTTTGTTTTACGACTTTAATGAAAGCTTATAAATTGTTGTGCATCACAAGTCGCAAAATATGTTAAGCGTTCGGGGATAAGGCTGTGACAGAATGCAAGGCAAGCTATTATTAAGTTGCATAAATTCAGGTCGGTAGATTTGTCCTTCTGTGATGAAAGTAGTAGTAGAAGACAACAGGCCTCGAATGATAAAACACTGCATTCTGCTGTTGAGGAAGACAGTCAAATGTGTAGTAAACTTGTTAGACAATTAGGTTAATTTAATGTTTTTAGAATTTTTCCCTATTTTTATGAAGATTATTCGCGCGCGCGCGTATATTGGCTGAATTACGTGTATGTTGCGAATATATAAAATTCAAGAATAGTTATTGTTATCAAAATGAAATAATTAAGAAATCAATTTTAAGGGTGTCTGTTAATTCTAAAGTATATATTTATCTTTTCAAAACAGGTGGATTTATTTTAATGAGCTTTCACATGTTTATTTCAAAACAGGAATTTAGATTTCAAAGTCCACATTCCAATTTCGGCAGCCTTTTAGAAAACCCGCAAGTTTTATTGCAAGTAGATTGATTTCACTACTGAAGACACATTGGGTGAAGAAGGCAAATGCTACTTTGAAGACTAAATTGCAGAAACATAATTTTCTTTCATTAGATTCAGAACTTGAATTTTAATCTCTTATAATTACAAGCCAGTTTGTTTCATCACAGAATTTATTGCAAAATAAATTAACATTAACAATTTATATTAATTTTTAAACGTTAATTTTATTATAATTTAGAGATGATTCAAATATATATATATTTTAATTGACAGATGCTTCGTCAAGTCCGAGTTCGCCATCCAGTCCGAGCTCGATTGTCAATCCGAGTTATTCCAGATTGAGACTGTTATCTGGTTCGAGCCTATTTTCCTGTTCGAGCTTGTCTTCCAGTTCGAGCTTGCCTACCAGTCCGAGCCAGATTGTCAATCCGAGTTCTTCCAGATTGAGACTGTTATCCGGCTCGAGCCTGTTTTCCTGTTCGAGCCTGTTTTCCTGTTCGAGCTTGTCGTCCAGTTCGAGCTTGCCTACCAGTCCGACTCCTCTTGGCAGTCCGAGCCAGATTGTCAGTCCGAGTTCATCTCCCAGTCCGACTCCTCCTGGCAGTCCGAGCCCGATTGTCAGTCCGAGTTCATCTCCCAGTCCGACTCCTCCTGGCAGTCCGAGCCCGATTGTCAGTCCGAGTTCATCTCCCAGTCCGACTCCTCCTGGCAGTCCGAGCCCGATTGTCAGTCCGAGTTCATCTCCCAGTCCGACTCCTCCTGGCAGTCCGACTCCTCCTGGCAGTCCGACTCCTCCTGGCAGTCCGACTCCTCCTGGCAGTCCGACTCCTCCTGGCAGTCCGACTCCTCCTGGCAGTCCGACTCCTCCTGGCAGTCCGACTCCTCCTGGCAGTCCGACTCCTCCTGGCAGTCCGACCCCTCCTGGCAGTCCGACTCCTCCTGGCAGTCCGACTCCTCCTGGCAGTCCGACCCCTCCTGGCAGTCCGACCCCTCCTGGCAGCCCTGTACGAAGAAGGGGGCGACCAAGAAAAAAGCAATGTACTAGACCCAGGGATGCATTGGGACGCTTTCTCCCTGGTGAATATACCTTTTATTCTTCATTCTTGTTTATATATCAACATTCTTTCTTCTCACGATTTCTAGTAGTGTAGGAATTGAAATCTTTTCTAAATCTTATTTAGATCCCACACGGGTCAAGCCCATTGTTCGGAGGAAAAGAAGGACTGAGCTCGAAATTTTGTTGGAATACCCACGTTAAAATACTTGGTAAGTGTTAATTCTTTAAATTTTTTTATTCATAAAACTGTGAAATGCATCATGTGTACACGGAAAAATCTTTATAATTTTGTATGCCTTAAAATCGTAAACTAAATTTTGTATCGAATGTTGTCAAACTGCAGATCTTTAGTTGAAAAGAATGAATTTAACATCAAGGTGCTGATGTACCCGGCCTTGAGAGATGACTAAAACTAGGAAAATGAAATAAATATGTCGTCTGCTATTCGAAAAAAAATATTGAAGTCCAATCGAGGAATGTGCTTAAACACCGGCACCAAAAGGCAGGCTTTAAATCATCTGACAATCATTTGCGAGTCGCACCTCAAGCTTGAGGACTTCTGAATATGCCCTGGAATGATACTGATAATGCTCTTTGGTAGCAGTATTTTTACACCTCTTGGATTCTGATAGTTAGACTGCTTGAAGCTCATCGTCTTCACTAGCTTCACATGGCGAGAACTTTCTTCAGAATCAGGTCATTAATTGAATTTCTCAGCAGTTTTTCTGGGTAGATCTGTATCTTTCTGAAAATGATTTGGGAAACTCGCCGTTCCTCAAATATTAGTGACTGGGATGTTTAGTTGCTATAATGATGCGATTGATGCTGTATTTTAACAAAATACTTAATCGATGCTGAAAAGTCTTAAACTATTATAAAAGTCGCGCACCTTATAACAGAATATGCATTTGACATGAGTGCGAATAAGTTAAGCCTCTAAAAGAACCATATAAACAGAAAATTTTTATAATGTGCGTTAAAGCAACTTAAATCTAATTTTCTAACATTATGTGAGTAATCTGTTACGAATTATAAGTTAACAAAAAAGTTCTTGAAATTTTCACGTTACCATTGAATGAAGTGACAACAAATATGCAAATTAGTGTAAGACGTGACTGAGACAAAATTCAGGTGAGACCAGAAATATCAATCGTTGTAAGAGAAGTCAACCACGCAAATTTATTACTTGTATGTCATAAAGTAATCGAGAGAAACGGATGTGTTACAGGAGCTTATTTACTATTGGTTTTAGGACTTCAATGTGAGCTTATAAATTGTTGTATCAAGTCGCAAAATATGTTAAGCATTTGGGCATAAATCTGTAACTAAATTGATAGTTTGTAACTAAATTGATTAGTTTTACAAATGGAAGGCGGGTAATTTTGTCCCTCTGTGATGAATGTGGCAGCATAACCACAAGCTTCACACGACAAACCTGCAGTTTACTGCATATTTGGCTGTCCTCCTTAATAGAAAACTTGCAAGAAAATAAATATAATTTCATGTTTCTTTTCAGATTATTTCCCCAAAATTTTAAAAAGATACACTGTAGCAGTATATTGGCTGAATTATGTGGTTGTTGCCACTATAAAAGTCAAGAGTAATTATTGTTATAAAAACGTGCTAATTAGGAAAATCTTAATAATGTCTATTAATTCTAAAGTATATTTATCTTTTCAAAACAGGTTGATATATTTAAAAATATTCAATGAGCTTTCAAATCTTCATTTCAAAGCAGGAATTAAGATTTAAAGGTCCACATTCCAATTTCCCCAACCTTTAAGAAAAGAATGTTTTATTGACATATGATTGATTGCACAACTGAAGACACAATGGCAGATGGCGGATGCCGATGTGATTACTTCAAAAACTAAATTAATTTCCAGGTCATATTTCATTAAAATTCAAATCTTGAATCAAACGATTAATATCTCAAAACTGCAAGCTAGTTTCATCACAGAATTTATTACTAAATAAATGAGCATTAACAATTAAGAATAAAACAAAAGGATAAAATTTTTATAAGCTAATTTCTAAACTTACATATAATTATAGTTTTATGAATTTATTATGTAATTTAGAGATGGTACAATATAGATATTTCATGACAGGTTGTGATCCGCTCTTTTTGGTGGCGGAGAAATGAGTCCTCTCCTGATTGAGAACTAAACTGTGGCTTCAGAAACTAAAGTGTGATATCATAATCAAAAATGTGGCTGCAGAAAAGTTCGGCTCCAGAAAGAATCGTGTAACTCCAGAAAAGTGCGGCTATATTAACTAATGCGTGGCTCCAGAAAAGTGTGGCTCCAGAAACTAATGTGTCGCTCCGGAAAAATGAGGCTTAAGGAACAAAAGTTTTGCTCCATGAAAGTGTGGCATCGTGAACGAAAGTGTGGCTCTATAAACTAATGTGGGGCACCATTATCAACAAAAGTGTGGCTCTGTAATCAACAAGTCTGGCTTCACATTCAACAAATTTGTGGCTCCGTAAAAGTGAGGCTTCAGAAACAAAAGTGTGGCTCCATCATGAAAAGTGTGGCTCCAAAATAAAGAGGCTTCAGGAACAAAATTTTGCTCCATGAAAGTGTTGCATCATAAACAAAAGTGTTGCATCATAAACAAAAGTGTTGCATCATAAACAAAAGTGTTGCATCATAAACAAAAGTGTTGCATCATAAACAAAAGTGTTGCATCATAAACAAAAGTGTTGCATCATAAACAAAAGTGTTGCATCATAAACAAAAGTGTTGCATCATAAACAAAAGTGTTGCATCATAAACAAAAGTGTGGCGCTGTTTGAAGATATATTTTGTGGATAGTTCTGGAAAGTGTCAAGTAAGTAAAAATTTCTCTGAGTCTTATTTCAGATTAATTTCAATCTTGAATCAATGATAATCAAACATTTGTTGCGAAACTTTATTTGTGGATGGTACGATGTGTTTTTATTACTTTAATGGTTTATAAGTTAAGGGCAAACTTTTTGATAATTCAGGTAAAAATGCGCCATGATAGAATAAAAAAATTAATATAGTATTTTTAATAGCTCATCAATAGGTTCTAGAAAATTTAAATCTAAAAATATTAAATTTTGTTTTTCGAAAGAACTAATAATGGAAGTTTTTAATGTCACTAGGGTTTTACGCAAAAATTTCTATTGTATTCTGCATTATTCATTATTGGAAAATGTAATTTTGTATCTGGTGAGATGTACAATCTCCACATAAAAATCTTTTATTAAACAATTTAAAATTGAATTCCTTTTTACTTATGTAAGGAGTCTAAAACCCTGTTAGAATGCGCTTGGATTTTTAAAAGAACTTCAAAATTTTATTGTTGAGTTAAAATCCTAACAATTAACTGTTAAGATTTCAATATTGTATATTGATCAGAAATTTGTTCCTTTTTTACGATACCATTTTAACTTACTCTCACTTAGATTAAATTAAACAAGGAAATTAACTTGTACTTATGACAGGAATCTGAATTTTAAGTGAAATACAATTTGATGAAAAATGTAAATAAACAATTGTTACTAAGCGCATCATTGATTACGTCCGAAATATGAGTTTTGAACAACTTAATAATCATAAAAGTCCTTTTTAGTTTTGCTGGTTAGCCGACAGTATGAATATGAAGTTACTCAATAAAGTCTGCGTAAATGAAAAAGTAACATCAAATCCAAATTTAAGGTGCGAAAAGGGTAGTTTCTTAGTTTTATTTTTTTTTAATATTTAGTTTTAATAAGGGAATTTGAAATTACTTAACTGTAATATTTTCATATCTAATACTTTATGCACACTAATCTTTTTGAAAAATAATTAGCCAGAAATTAAAGACAAAGTCTGCGTACAACGCAAAGGAGGCGAGGGATTTCTTATCTAACTTTAGGTTTCAAACTTGTGAGAATGAAAAGGATACACATTCAAGGTCATTGACTTCCAAAGCAAATCTCGTGTTGATTGGAAGTTATTTCTATTTTCTTTGACGAAAATGACAACCAATAAAGAACTTCCTTTAGTTACGAGAAAACTAATTACAAAATTGAGAGCAGGTGGTAAAACTCTTCGTGATGATACAACCATTGGGAAACCATTTTCTAGTGTACAAAGAGTTATTCAAAACTACCTTGACACTGGTAGTCTTGTTGTAAAACCAAGACATATGGGAGGCCGAAGAAGATAACGTAGAAAGAAGAAATAAAAATTCTTTTATGAATTAAACAAAATCCTAAACTTATTGCTGCAAGCATTGCAAAAGACATTTTTTTAACCAGCAACAATGAAATTTCTCCTGAAACTGTACGAAAAGTGCTGAAAAAGGCCAATTATCATGAACGCAAACCTAGGTCTAAGCCATACATTTCCGAGACAAATAGAAAGAAAAGAATTGGTTTTGACAAAACATATTTAAACTCTTCGAAGGACTTTTGGAACAATGTAATTTGGTAAAATGAAAATAAATTTACAATATTTAAAGTTAATGGCCACCTTATTGTATGGAGAAAACCAGAAGCAGAATTGAATCTGAGAAATTTAAATCCAACTGTCAAACATGGAGCTAGCGGTGTGATTGTATAGGGGTATATGTCATCGAAAGGAGTTGGAAATCTTGACATTGATAAAAATGATTGATTGATTTCCTCAATCCATTTCATCTGAATATTCTGATGTTTTGTATTACCAAAAAGTGGCTACAGTGCAGGATACGTTTTCAAGTGAGTTTGACTGCTGAAAGAGTTTCTTCCTCCAAAAACAGCATTTTGAGGAGTTCGAAGTGTTAGAAAATACAGAATTAAATTGCAGAAACTATATACACTTAATTTATGATATACTTTATTTTTTACTGTATCGCATGAATATGAGGATGCAAGAGAAAAATTATTTTATCAGTGATATCTGGCCTTATATCTAAACTTATGGAAATGGCTAGAATAAACTGTATTTTGATTTGGAACATAATTTCAAAAACACAGTGCCATTCGAACAAAATTTGATATTTTCAGCATGCCTTCCATTGAAAATTGTAAAGCTTTGAGGTCAGATTTGCAGTTAATTTCCACACACATACAACTCAGTTAAAGCAAACTATCATGGCAAGCAGTTATCTATTCTAGAACTTCTGTATCTATTCTGGAATTTTATGAATTATCAAACATAGTTTCCCAAATTTAATACCTCATTCTGAGAAAATCATGGGTATATTTGTTTAATCTTAAGTATGTGAACGTGTATTTTGAATCAAGAATTTTAGTTATTTCAAAAGTGGTCCTCAAACAGTTCATCTAGCTTGAAACTTTAATATCAGGAACTTTTAAAAATGAAGGCACAATTATTGTCTTAATATATTTAAAGTATAATACTTGTACACACATTGTTTTCAAATCTATAGAAAATTTTATCTCGTCCTGCGGAACTTAATATTTAGACTGCGAACAAAAGTATTTCTATCCCTATGTTAGATGATTCTTTGAATCGTGTGTGATCTGGCATACTATACCGTGTACATAAACCAGGTTGTACTATAGCAGAATGATGTACGCTGTTCTGTAGTAGTTTTCATAATTTAACGCAGAGACGAAGAAGAAATTGATAAATATCTGTGACACCCCCAGAGTATTTCACTGATAGGACGTTACTACTACAACCTATTTAAAGTAGAGTCGGGGATTTTAGTGGCTTTTTATTTAAGTTGGAATTTGAGCTCACTATTCCTATAGGGAAACCTAATTATTAACTAAACTACATAAAAATCATGAGGGTTCATTTGTTAAAATTTCTTAACTTCAAGCGCTTATTGCAACGAATTGAAAGAATGATGAAGATAAATTCTGACACATATTCATTCTATTCTTTTGGGAAAATTTTGAACCGTACTGTGAATGCAAATGTAGAGCCTTTAGTGCAAAAGATGTATAGTAAATTAAATGAACTTGTTCATAGTATTACATTGAAATTTTTAAATCTAGAAGCAATCAGTGCAAAAATAAAGTTGCTACAAAATATTCATTCAATAAAAATTAAGTTTTTAATAAGACTGAACTCGGTCATGGTGCAACAGCAATACTGGAATATCTTATCGATAAAATATTTCTACAGAGTGTTCATAATTACCACACAGCGATATCTAAACATTTGCTTTAAAAGCTTCTTTAAATGAATTTTCTAAAGGATCTCCAGTGTTTGTCTCATTATAATAGGAAAAAAGAGCTTAAGGTTTCATTTAGTTGACTAATTTAACTCATTCCTCATGTATTTTTCCTCTCCATACATTTTTACTTAAATAACTTCTCTGGCAATTTGTATCAATATGCATTATATTTTAAAATAATTATTCTAAGAGTTAATTACTCAAAATTTTTGAAACCCTTAGTTTTAATCTTCAGTTAGCCAGTGTGTGTGTGTGAGTGATACGCATTGATATAAACTCATCTCCATTGCACCTTGCTAAAATTTAATCCCCAATCAAAAGTGCAAATTTTAACTTCGTCAAAGTTTTGTTAAAATTTATACAAATATTCTAACGTAGAAATAAGTTTCTAATATATTTTTATGGTTTCAAGTGTATCTCCGCTATTTAATATTTTTCTGAATCATTTGTAACACCGGTTTTGCAAATCCAATTTTGCAAACACAAACAGCTATAACTAGCAAAACTTGTACTATTTTAAAAATGTGGGTTCAAGTAATTTGGCAAACAATTTTTTAACAAATTTACTTTTACAATATGCGAATTCTCCTATTTCATTGACAAAATTTTGGAAAATATTTCCCTTTCCTTAATACTCTCCTATTTGTGTCCTCAGACAATGTACGCAAGATAATGCCTATAAGAATTTATCTGCTTTGTTAGCTATTTTTAAAGCTTTTATGCAAAAAACCTTTATAATGAAGTTTTGTTTCATTTTGCATATTTTTTACACATAAGTATACTGTAAATATAATTTTAAAAACAATATGCAATTTTATTTCTTACAATTTTCATAAAATTTCTGTTTAGATTTTCAATCTTCATTTTATTGTTATAGAGCAGTTACTATTTCTGTAGTAATGTCGAATGTCATCATTTAGGGCATATTGCATTTTATCAATATTTATTTTACTTTAATAATGAATATAATACGAATTTTTAAAACTTATGGACTTGTATAATTAATAAATATCATGAATTAATAATGGTTTTAGGAAAATATTTAATGAAGACATTTTTACGCATATTGTTACAAATAAAATTTTCAAAACTTGTTTATTACAAAAGAAAAACTAGATTACAATCTGAATTCTTATTCATGATATTTTCTTTCAGAAACTGCTATGAACAGAAGAATAGAATCTTCTCGACATGAATTAGCTGTAGTACATTTGAAGTGAGCTTTCTTCTGTCTAACGAAATGTGTATGAAACTGTGAAATATTTGTATGTTATATATTATGTTTTTAAAGGTCTCACTTGTTAAGCCATCAACAATTTTTTGGAACTGAATATTGAAAAACAGGGTCAAAAACTATCAAAATTTGTAATTTCAAGAATTTTTGCATCATTAGTTTCAAGAAAAAATGTCTGTATATTAATAATCTATAGAAGTTTTGTGTTACTAAAAACGTGTTGAATGTGTGGCCACATTTTTTGCAAATTTCAATTAAAAATTTTAGTTTTTAATTAGTATTTTAATAATTAGAAGCGTATATAATAATTTACAGATAAATGTCAAATTTATGTTGTCACTAAATTGTATGAGAGGAAAGGATAAATTGTCTTCCACAAATACCGAAACGTAAGCAAACGCTTCTCTACTACATAAGTTTGGATATTTTTCTTATAAAAGCGTTAAATTCTCAAATGAAATTATTCACTCCATTTATTACTAAACTTCTTCAGTGAAAAATGTTCAGCGCATCATTTATAATACCTTGAATTTTAACTTTGTATATGTTTTCATTAAAGTCTAAGCAGATAAATTTCGTCTCAAAATATTAATGCCAATTTTAAATTAAACCTAGATTGGAAATTGTTCTTTGAATCTCTCATGGAAATGCCATAAAATTGATTAAATATTAAGAAACATAGGCAGTGTATATTGAGCGTAATTATTGCTAAGTCAATGTTGTGCCTTTAGATTTAATGCCTAATGTTGCATTTAGAAATAAAATAAATCTAAAGTAACCCAGAACAATTAAACCAAACATCATTTTATAAAACTCTAATCATAATGTGTAGGGAATAAAACTTTAATAAAAACGTGTGTGTAAAAAAAAAAAAAATTGAAACTCTTTAGTACCAAATTTTAAAAATTTTATAACTTACAAAATTTTAGGTCTCATTTTAAAATTTGAGATCCATCAAAATGTACTTCTAAGATTATTGTGAGAAGGAATCTGACAAACACGAAAGTTCTCATTAATATTCCATAAAATTTGTTTTCTATGGCTTAATCTAATCTTATAGTTTTAAGAATAATATTTAATGTTTCCATTTTATGACGCTTGAATTATGCATAATTAAAAGCATTTGAAATCCTGTGAAGGGACTAATGAATAAGAATATATTTTGTTTATCATTTCAGAAAAATTAGAGATAAAAAAAAAAACTATGGGGAAGTTCAGTAATTATACAGAGTAAAATTAATAGCTAAATTCTAGAAAAGAAATAACGCTGGCCTCTGCATAGTTAATTCTTTTGTACTACAAAGTGAAATATTCAAAGTTATTTAAAAATGTAAGTTTTATCTATATCAGCTTCTATGTTAATTTTTGCTTTTCAAACTCTTGTTATAAATTAATTTTTATGAAAGTACACAATTATTTCTTAAAGTTGATGACCTTAATTAGAACAAGCAAAATTTAGTACTCATCTTAACAAATAGATAGCAAAATGCTTATACCTAATTTGAGAGATAAAAAAACTGTTATTAAAATTATCAGAAATCTTTTAGCAATCATGTTCTGTAAATGATCGATGAAGTTACAAGTATATTTTCATCATTAAAAGTAGAATTATTTTTTCCTTAAAGTTAGATTCATATTAAAATTTTTCAAGAATGGCATTTTAAGTGTGTAAATGTTCACATTTAGTTCATTTATAATGTGGAATTAGTGGTAGGACGTGGTAATAAACGTACATTAAATTTTCTCGTTTTTAAATACTCGTTCTACTTTTGTAATAAAAATAGGCAAAGTAACAAAATAAACGTACAGAATTCTTTGATAAAAGAAAATATAAAGTTTAGCTTTCAGTGCATTAAGTTTTATTTGAAATTTTTTACTAATTTTACTATTTTTTAATGTATTTAAAATTCAATGTAAATCTTGTTATAAATGCAGACAGGGTTTCTGTATGATGAAATAGCTGACTTCTGATCCATAAGGATTACATGGAACAAATCTCTTCTATATGCATCCATGCCTGCGCTTTGGTTAATTTTTCTATGTAGAGAGTGACATTTGAATAAAAAAGTAACCAACCATGAATGTCTCAAGACAGAATTTCCTTGGTACTTCTTGGTAATTCGAATGAGAAAATGGAGAAAATTTCCTACAGTTTTCTAAATTGGCTTAAAGAAGAAATGCCGCCTATTTATTGTCTATTGCAGTAATGGGACTTGCGAAAGACTGATTCGGGTATTTCTGATGTCTAATCATATTTAATTAAAATAACATGACTATATAGTTTAAGAATAGTTCAAAAATAAGAAATATTTTAGTATGGAATATGCAAGACGTCAAAATAAATTACCTTCAATTTTTTCCGACCCTCACCCCATTACCTGCTTTACCGCTACCAAGTGCGGATGTAGGAATAAATAATTTTATCGGATACACATGTTTCACACTTAGGCACATGTCTTTTAGTGAACTAAACCACTGGTGTGAAGCGTGTGATGAACCAGTTACTGTTTTTAAAATTTTAATTTCTTCTACAGATTTTAACCATGAACGCTTATTCGCTTTTAAATGTGATGTCTGTCTCATTTGCCACCCCATACAATCATGTCTGCTTTTTTAAATGCAAAAGGCGTTTTATTTTACACAATTTATATTTTAAATATGTAATCTGCCGTTTTTTATATATATTTTAATTATATTAGACATACATAGTATTCTAACTTTAAAATGTTTGGGTTTCGAAAAAAGAAACGTAATAACTTTACATCTTTGTAATTGTGCAGCTTGTCAACTTTTGGACATTGCATCACAAAGCCAATCAATCAAATTGGAAGATTAAGTTGTGTCTACAACTTTTAATGTTTGCTTATTTGAGTTAAAAGGCACAAAAGACAAAAAATGTACGTGTTTTTATTTTTAAATCTGTATTAGAGTATGAAAGCAGTTGAATGTTGTAGGAAATTTCGTTCGATTGCAAACAAGTATGTATAAGGTGTAAAAATGAAATGATATCGCATGGTAGAATGAATATTAGGTGTGTATGGGTGTTAAAAGGGAGTTTTAAAAGGGCATGTGAAAATTTGTGTAAAAGGGTTTTTGTTTGAGAAAAACATTGGAATTTTAATAGCTGTTGGTGAAGGATGTATGCAAGATTTGTTCATAGTTTATATTTTTACTATGACGAATTTTATTTTTAAATGTGTATTAGAGCATGGAAGCAGTTGAATTTTGTAGGAAATTTCGTTCGATTGCAAACAAGTATGTATAAGGTGTAAAAATGAAATGATATCGCATGGTAGAATGAATGTTAGGAGTGTGGGTGTGTTAAAAGGGAGATTTAAAGGGCATGTGAAGATTTGTGTAAAAGGGTTTTTGCTTGAGAAAACATTGGAATTTTAATAGCTGTTGGTGAAGGATGTATGCAAGATTTGTTCATATTTTATATTTTTACTATGACGAATTTTATTTTTAAATGTGTATTAGAGCATGGAAGCAGTTGAATTTTGTAGGAAATTTCGTTCGATTGCAAACAAGTATGTATAAGGTGTAAAAATGAAATGATATCGCATGGTAGAATGAATGTTAGGAGTGTGTGGGTGTGTTAAAAGGGAGTTTTAAAAGGGCATGTGAAGATTTGTGTAAAAGGGTTTTGCTTGAGAAAACATTGGAATTTTAATAGCTGTTGGTGAAGGATGTATGCAAGATTTGTTCATATTTTATATTTTTACTATGACGAATTTTATTTTTAAATGTGTATTAGAGCATGGAAGCAGTTGAATTTTGTAGGAAATTTCTGTCTGATTGCAAACAAGTATGTATAAGGTGTAAAAATGAAATGATATCGCATGGTAGAATGAATGTTAGGAGTGTGTATGGGTGTTAAAAGGAGTTTTAAAAAGGGCATGTGAAGATTTGTGTAAAAGGGTTTTTGTTTGAGAAAACATTGGAATTTTAATAGCTGTTGGTGAAGGATGTATGCAAGATTTGTTCATAGTTTATATTTTTACTATGACGAATTTTACTTTTTAAATGTGTATTAGAGCATGGAAGCAGTTGAATTTTGTAGGAAATTTCTGTTCGATTGCAAACAAGTATGTATAAGGTGTAAAAATGAAATGATATCGCATGGTAGAATGAATGTTAGGAGTGTGTGGGTGTGTTAAAAGGGAGTTTTAAAAGGGCATGTGAAGATTTGTGTAAAAGGGTTTTTGCTTGAGAAAAACATTGGAATTTTAATAGCTGTTGGTGAAGGATGTATGCAAGATTTGTTCATATTTTATATTTTTACTATGACGAATTTTATTTTTAAATGTGTATTAGAGCATGGAAGCAGTTGAATTTTGTAGGAAATTTCGTTCGATTGCAAACAAGTATGTATAAGGTGTAAAAATGAAATGATATCGCATGGTAGAATGAATGTTAGGAGTGTGTGGGTGTGTTAAAAGGGAGTTTTAAAAGGGCATGTGAAGATTTGTGTAAAAGGGTTTTTGTTTGAGAAAAACATTGGAATTTTAATAGCTGTTGGTGAAGGATGTATGCAAGATTTGTTCATATTTTATATTTTTACTATGACGAATTTTATTTTTAAATGTGTATTAGAGCATGGAAGCAGTTGAATTTTGTAGGAAATTTCGTTCGATTGCAAACAAGTATGTATAAGGTGTAAAAATGAAATGATATCGCATGGTAGAATGAATGTTAGGAGTGTGGGTGTGTTAAAAGGGAGTTTTAAAAGGGCATGTGAAGATTTGTGTAAAAGGGTTTTTGTTTGAGAAAAACATTGGAATTGTAATTTTAATAGCTGTTGGTGAAGGATGTATGCAAGATTTGTTCATAGTTTATATTTTTACTATGACGAATTTTATTTTTAAATGTGTATTAGAGCATGGAAGCAGTTGAATTTTGTAGGAAATTTCGTTCGATTGCAAACAAGTATGTATAAGGTGTAAAAATGAAATGATATCGCATGGTAGAATGAATGTTAGGAGTGTGTGGGTGTGTTAAAAGGGAGTTTTAAAAGGGCATGTGAAGATTTGTGTAAAAGGGTTTTTGCTTGAGAAAAACATTGGAATTTTAATAGCTGTTGGTGAAGGATGTATGCAAGATTTGTTCATATTTTATATTTTTACTATGACGAATTTTATTTTTAAATGTGTATTAGAGCATGGAAGCAGTTGAATTTTGTAGGAAATTTCGTTCGATTGCAAACAAGTATGTATAAGGTGTAAAAATGAAATGATATCGCATGGTAGAATGAATGTTAGGAGTGTGTGGGTGTGTTAAAAGGGAGTTTTAAAAGGGCATGTGAAGATTTGTGTAAAAGGGTTTTTGTTTGAGAAAAACATTGGAATTGTAATTTTTATAGCTGTTGGTGAAGGATGTATGCAAGATTTGTTCATATTTTATATTTTTACTATGACGAATTTTATTTTTAAATGTGTATTAGAGCATGGAAGCAGTTGAATTTTGTAGGAAATTTCGTTCGATTGCAAACAAGTATGTATAAGGTGTAAAAATGAAATGATATCGCATGGTAGAATGAATGTTAGGAGTGTGTGGGTGTGTTAAAAGGGCATGTGAAGATTTGTGTAAAAGGGTTTTTGTTTGAGAAAAACATTGGAATTTTAATAGCTGTTGGTGAAGGATGTATGCAAGATTTGTTCATAGCTTATATTTTTACTATGACGAATTTTATTTTTAAATGTGTATTAGAGCATGGAAGCAGTTGAATTTTGTAGGAAATTTCGTTCGATTGCAAACAAGTATGTATAAGGTGTAAAAATGAAATGATATCGCATGGTAGAATGAATGTTAGGAGTGTGTGGGTGTGTTAAAAGGGAGTTTTAAAAGGGCATGTGAAGATTTGCGTAAAAGGGTTTTTGTTTGAGAAAAACATTGGAATTTTAATAGCTGTTGGTGAAGGATGTATGCAAGATTTGTTCATATTTTATATTTTTACTATGACGAATTTTATTTTTAAATGTGTATTAGAGCATGGAAGCAGTTGAATTTTGTAGGAAATTTCGTTCGATTGCAAACAAGTATGTATAAGGTGTAAAAATGAAATGATATCGCATGGTAGAATGAATGTTAGGAGTGTGTGGGTGTGTTAAAAGGGCATGTGAAGATTTGTGTAAAAGGGTTTTTGTTTGAGAAAAACATTGGAATTGTAATTTTAATAGCTGTTGGTGAAGGATGTATGCAAGATTTGTTCATAGTTTGTTTTTACTATGACGAAATTTTTATATTGACAAGCATGAAACATGAAAAGTGGTTTCAGAAATTGCTATTCCGATATTTTTCTGAAATTATTCTGCAATTATTCTGAGTTTTGATTCAACTGTGCAAGGATTTCATTTCCATCTAGTATGCGGATGTTCTTAGTTTAGAATTTACTTCATGTAAAATTGCAGTTACAGGCTAGTTGGATCATTACACTTTACCTCCAAAATATGAGTGAATAATATTAAACTGATCAACTAAACAAAAAATTTTTGAAAACGTAAAACTTTGCTCTTGATTTGTGAATGCATTTCAGAAGGAATTAAGGATGACCTGAGCCGTATTTCGGTTGACTTTCACATATTCAATTAAATAAAGTTAAATAATGTTATATTGACAAGAACTTTAGTGAAAATTGTTAAATGTAGTATGTAGAAAGAAACTGTAGTTTAAGGAAAGTGGTTGAAGTTAATGAATTAACAACATTTATAACAGACCGTCGAATATAGTAATGACGACGATCTTCCCAGTATTGAATCAGAAAGGAAGCAAAGCTACACACTAATAGATAAAAGGAAAAATGAACAAATAGATCAGAGAGGATTAGATAAATTATGTATACAAACCATTAATTTCCCTCCAAATTTGAGAATTTGATGCATTTATATTAGAACAGAATTCTAGCTCTTATTTTTACAAATATGATCAATTGCAGGAAATATAAGTAATTAAGACTTTAAAATGGAGCAGTGATTGGAGAAAAGTTGTCAAACAGTATATTTGAAGTTACAGAAATTGCATGAGAGATAAAGGATAGAAATCAGATATATCGTACATGTAACTGTTTTAATTTAAGCAAAATCCAGTAAGAATATCAGCGATACTAAAAATAAAACATAAATAAAAATGTGTTAAGAATTTTAATTTCAATGTACTGTTATTTTGTACCGCTTACTGTCAGTTTGTACTAAAAAGATAATCCAAGGAGTGTATAAAGTAAATGATAAAATGCCAATTACATTTTATGCTAGTTTGTATATATATAATTCAGTTAATTAAATTTGAAAGTTTAAACTTAAATTTAATTAACTGAATTATATATATAACTGCATTTGGAAATATACAACTACTATATTTAGCTTTATGGCTCACATTTAAACTTAATGAGATCTGCCTTAAATTATCCAAGCTGTGTTCTTAATATTTAATAACTAATTTCATTGAAATTAGAAATCAAAACATAAAAATTGTATAAGTTAATACATTGAATCAAATATTTATTAAATGTTGTTAATTCAAACATAAAATAGCTTTCTTCATAACAACAAAATGCATATTTAGTTCTATAATTGGAGATCCATTGTTTCAACACAAAATGACTTAATTTTGATTAAAGGGAGTTAACTTTAAACTATGACATCAAATGAAAATTTGATCTCAAATTCTTTATAATGAATACTTTGACATTTCTGCCTATAAATCGTCATGTAATCAAATATGGACAGCAAAATGTTTTGATTTTCTAAGATTTTAAATATAATATATTAACATCAGAAAATACAACACATTGACTCTACGTAAACAGATTTTAATTAATGGAGTTTGAATAAATTTGACAAATTTAGTTTGGGCTGATAATAGAAATGAGAATTTTATGCTGTAAATCCTTTTATAGTCACTTTACTAAAAATGGTTTATTCGGAACTGATTTTTTATCTATAATGCAGAACTTGAAAGGACTTAAATTTAGAAGTAACATAATATACAATTAGGTTTCTTTCCCACTAGACGACTTTTATCGTACGATAAAAAATCGTCCGATATTAAGACGTTATTAAATCACGCAATAGACTGGTCCCTGATAAAATATCGCTTCTCAGGGTGAAAGAACAGTCTATTGTGTGTGTCGTTTCTTAACTTCTCACAATAAATATTGGACGACTTTTTATCGTACGATAAAAGCCATCTGGTGTGAAAGAGGCCTTAGGTGATATCCATTTTAAAAATTATAATGGATATCACCTATTATATTTTAAAAATACAGCGAATATAAGAAATATTTAATAGTTTCAATCTTTTTTTTTTTTTATTATTTTAGCTTAGTTTTTGAAATTCAGGTTTCTGTCAGATTTAGAAAATTAAAAAACATATCCCAATTGAGAGAATTACAAATTGATTTTTTGGTTACATATTTCAAGCTTCTCTTCATAGAAAACTTTTTAATTATCTACTGAATACAATGTAAAGTTTTCATGATTTTAGAATTATTTCTTTTATTTTTCTTTTCCAGAATAATGAAAAAATTTCACAAGTTTATAAAATCTTTTACTTCTTAAATTTCTCTCAAAATTCTTTGTTTATGAAAAGGATACTTCAGTGGCTGGTTTCCAGGCAATTTTGAAAAGTTTTGTTTGATTATAAAATTGAAGCAACAACAAACTTTGTAGTCAATTATCTAATTATTTCGTTTCTTCACTTAAAGTATCTCATGGCAGGAGAAAAATTTAATCTGATTAATTTAATCTAATAAATTTTTAACTTGCTAATAAATTTCCGGTATTTTGGTTTTTAAAAGTAAACTATATATTTTCAAATCTATCATGTAATGAAAAAGGTAAGCAGTAATCTATGCATGGACATCAGGTATTTACGTACAATAAATATTCCTAAAATAGTTAAAGGAGGAGGTAAGTTAGTAATTTATAATGAAATTTTATGAAGGTAAGTTTTAGTTTTACACTAGGATCTGAAGGTTAGTGTTACATATATATATATGTATGCATATATAATAACTTTAAAAATAACTAATCTTACTCCAGTTCATGAGCACTTTAATGTGAATTTAAAACTAAAAAAAACAATGTAAAATGATAAACATAGTTCAACGATTTCAAAATAATGAAATTTTAAGTCTTACAAAAATTTACTGGTTGCCAGCAACAAGTCACTGAAGTATATGGAAAAAAATAGTGTTTCTGGGTTTGTGCGTGACCTCTCATTAGTTAAAACTTAACCCAGGAATTCTTGCTATCATAAGCAATATGTCAGAGGAATTTGACAGTCTTGTTTTTGAGTTTTTTTTTAAACAATGAAATGCAAACTGTAAATGTTTATGAGGCTAGAGTCGTAAAAATCAGTATTAAATATAATTAAAATTTAAATATTTGGCTTCTTATGCAAAGTTTCTTTTGAAAAAGTCCCACCGTTAAAAATTATGATTTAATCATACTTTATTTGTATCATTCTCTTGCTACCTAGTAATTAATAATGAAACTCGATAGTTAGACACTTGGATTTTAAGTCATACAACAAGAAAGTAATGAAATTTAACATTATCCTCAACGAATTGCATAAAAAATTGACGTTTGTTTGTAGCAATACTGATCCAATGGAAGGTAGAAATCTGCTACTAATGTAAACATACATATATATATTCTGGGCCCAGAGTTTTAATTTCTTAAATATATTATATAGTCAAAAGCTAGTTATGAATATGTTCTAATTTTAGTTAAGAAAATTAGGCAAGTTTTATATATATTAGATAAGTTAAAGATATATTGAAGTTAGTTATGTATTAGCTGAATTGATAGTTTAGTGTTACATTAAAATAGTAATACTTTTGTGATTTTATTCTTTATTAATTTAAAAACTCTGTTTAGTTGCAGATTTCTCCTCACATTGGGTTATGTTTAGGAAAAATCCCCTTTGTATAAGTGGCAATGTATTTTGATTAAATTGATCCGCAGTGCTTAGAATAGGGCTTTCTGAAATAGAAAGAAAAACAGGCGCTTTAATTCCAGAGTAAGGGGGGGCTAGTTTAAATATTAATGCATTTAATTTACAACTGTGTAGTTTGCTTTGGATAAATAAATTACGAAACATACAAATTCTTGTAAAAAAGATGAATGGTAGTTATTTTAGGAAAGAGAAACAATACACGAGCATTATTCCATGCTTTAAAAATATTAATTCTAACACTATTCTCTTAAATTTTCTTTACAGACAACACTTGGCAATTTTTCATTCATAATAAGTGCAATCAAAGAAATTTTTATCTTAATTTAAAATCCACTCTCAAACAAATGCAATATTTTCAAAAGTCTGTTTAGAAACAATTTTCTTTTTGACTTATAATGGTGTAATGTTTTTTGTGTTACTTGCCCTAATGTTTCTAGAAAAATAATCCGTAATCGAGAAAGAATTTAAACAATGCTTAAAATCAGATATTATTGATAGTGAATTTAAAAAATGAGGCTTTAAGAGCTGAAATGTGTAAATTAAACATACTCTAAAATGATCTAATTAATTGAAAGAAAATTTGCTTTATATTTTATAATCTTTCAATTTTTTCATACTGAAATTTTGTTTAGGTATATTAAACTTGATACAGTTCACTTGTAAACCCTTTTCATCCATTGAGATTGAAATATATTGTTTGACCTTCACTAAAGCCAAATGTTGGAGATAAGACATTGTTTTAAGCTTTGCAATATTTTTAAGATTGATGCAAAATTTGTGAGTTACTTGCTAAGCGATATTTAATACTAATCTCAATAGAAATTAGCGTTTTTAATTGAAACAATTGTGTTAAATAATTTGCACATTCAGAGTCGAACATTTTTTCCCATACCTCCTCACATTACTTTCATTAATGTTTTCGATAATCTTGTTTGTCATTCTACTTATTTAAGGCAGATGTCATCATTTATGATTCAAATAAACGCATGAATTAGAAAATCTAAATATTTTTTTAAACTCTATTGTATCTTATTTTAAGAAAGCTCCCTTTCTGCTTTAATTCAATCGACACAGTTTGCATAAAAACATAATTGGCAAGTTATTATTTATTCAATACTCTCTTTGATGTACCCTCTCTACAGTGCAGGCTCTGCACACATATTCCTGGGTTAAGAAAGCAAAACATTGATAAAAATATATCGTTTGATATAAGCGTTCATTTGCAATATAATCTGCTTGTAACACTACAGTAAACTGTGTTTTAATTGAAACGTCATTTTAATACATAAATGGTATCGTTGGAATAAATAAGGTTGTTCCTTTACAACTCCTGCAAGATTTTACTTTTGATGCAAACTTTATTGTTCAAAAAGACTCTCACGTGTTATTGTTTCCTTTCAAAATCAGAGTAACAGTTAATTTCATTTTAAACATATCAGAAGTTCTGACTACAACATGCATCAAATTCACGAATTTTGAGAATAATTAACATTTTATCTATGATAGGTATGTGTATTCTTATCTCTACCCACTTCCTTCACCCGATTAATTTTTGCCATCATTTTCCATTTGATTCAGTACTGGCAAGGTTACAATTCGCAGTTGGTTAAATGTTATTTCGCATTTTATATTTAATTTTAGATAAAATTTTAATTTTTCAAAAGAAAATGAGATTCTTCTATTTGTTTTATATTTGGATCTGTTTCTGCTTAGCTGCAAACGTGTTTTTTAGAAATATTGATTAAAGAGTTCGCTATTTAATAACACCGTAAGTACAACAAAGTCTAACCTTCTGACTTTTAAACATTATATCACAATGCCTATTCAGAAATCTCGTCATGTCAAAATAAAAGTGTATTTCCTTCTCGCATTTTAACTTGACACATTTTACCATAGTGGTTGAAGAAAATACATGTGGCATTGGGATTTATCATCTCTGCATTTTAAAAAACTTCAACAAATAGCGGTTTTTTACTGTCATTTTCTATTTTTTCAAGTAATGTTCCCTTATATTTCCCATATAATTTAATATATTGTAATGCAGATTAAATGTTGGTTGATTTTTGTGGGACAAAGCTCCGAAAAATGACAAACTGCGCTAAATCAATGATTTTGAAATTTCTTACAATGATTAAGAGTTCCCCGTCTCATTCAAATTTATTTAGCTAATCTATACACAAGACTTCATTTAATGGTACGAAACAACATTTAAACAAAGTTAATTGAGTAATCGATACTCACAAATGATCGTCTCAGTACCATAAATTCATTTAACGGGTGTTAGTCCTCAGATACATTCCATAATATTTTTAGTTCAATGTAATAAAGAATTTAATTTTAAAGCATATGCCCAAGTGTCTATTTGCATATTTAGAGCATTCATGGTTGGCTTACGGTAATGTAACTCCACATTGACGAAATAATTTTGTGTTTATAGTATCTCATATTTGTGGAATTCTTTTGAAATATACATATTTTAACAAAATTCCTTAAACTTGATTAATATCGAAACAAATTAACTTTAAAAAATATTTTTAAAATAAAAAATAATTATTAAATCATGGTTAACTTTCAAGGCAATTTATTAATATGTATAGTAAATTTATTAATGTGTTTAATAAATAAAAGCTTAGCCTAATAATTCTGACCCTATGAAAATAAGAGGGGACGTAATTTTAAGAAATCTGCTTCCATTTGGTAACTTAATTTATCCATATTTGACAGTAATTAGAGGACTCCTATTCCCCCAAAATCGTTCCAGGAGAGTGATATTAGACCGATTCACTTCCTACAAATTATTTTTTATTAGTCAGCAACAGGAGTAGAACCAAAAATTTAGTTTTGTTGTTTTCTCTTTATTCTATGAAATGCCCAATTTTCTAAAAGCATGAAAAGAATGAAAAACTTTTAAGGTCATGTAGAGTTATAAAATTAATTCTAACATTTTTTTAAAAATTATGTAATGCTTCAAGGAAATTGATGTTAGATGGTAAGGCAAAGAGAAATAATGTTACTCAGACCAAATGACTTTGTGTTTAAAAAAATAGCATGTGTAACAAATGACTTTTGCATTTGACAGAAAGATTTCTTTTTCTAGTTTTAGGAATCGCATTAAGGGGTACCATTAAGTTATTAATTTAAAAAGTTATAAGAGGCAACTTTAGTTGGAACTAATGAAAAAATAAACGCGAATCCAATTTAAAGGATAATTAATATTTTTGCTTCATTGTAAAGAGTATTTCGTGTTTGTCAGAGTTGACTAGCGTTTTGGAAGATATTTATAGCATGTAATATTTAAATAATTATTAATTATTAAAAAATGAAACATTTAATAATTATTAATTATTAAATGTTTCATTTTTTCAAACTATTAAATTATAATAAATTCAGAATTAGTTTTCCGTGTAAGTTATAAACACTGCATTAAGCGTGTTGTCGGAGGATTAATAAAGATTTAATTTTCCGAAAATTTAAGTGACAATTTCGTGAAATATGAATAAAACTATCCCTAAATGAGATTTACAAATTAAATGAAAAAAATTTAGAATCAAAACTCGGATTATATTCAAAGAACATTTTTTGAATGAACTGTTATTTACCATAATATTAATAAAACGTATAAAAATAAAAAAGGTAAAACACATAAATAAATTAAAACATACTTTACATGTGATTTTTATGTGTTGAAATTCAAAAGGCATATCCATTAAGTGATTCAAATTTGATAAATATTCAAAAATTGCTTTGCATAAATTTTAAACTGAAATTTATTGGCAGTTTTACAACACTTAGAAGAGAAGTAAAGCAGTGACTAAGAAATGGAAAGGAGCTAACAATAAGTTGGCTTTGTTAGATCATGTGGATTAAGGGATTCTTTGTTATAGAAATCGGAATTCTCTTCGCAAATTTTGATCGTGTGGCCACTCATTTAATGTCATGATATAATCATATTTCACTTTTTAATGGATAATAAAATATTTTTGTGTCTGAAGTAATTAAGACAAGTTTCTTATGTGAAATGTGTATATATATTTTTATTACTGTGTTGATGTAAATGTAAAATCAAACGTTTATTAAAGTTTAAGTAGTATCTTACCAGAGTGTCAAATCAGTGTTTTTGTATGTGCTTAATAATACTAAGTGTTAATATTTTTTTCAATTAAGCTTGATTACTGAATATATATTCCTAAGCACAAGTAATAGAAGTACTTTTCATGTTATCTACATGCTTGTCATTTACGTATAATCAGTTACGTTCCAAAAAAATTGTTATATTTTAATCCAAAATTTTAAATTTGTTAAAATTTTGTGCTGTAAAAGTTGATTTACGGTTGTTACCAACTGTAAAAAATGTTGTATAAAAAAGATAGAGCTGCTGTCAAATATCCTGTTAAATGCAATGTATTATTTCACAAGTGTCACTTTAAATAAATGTGGAATTTCTATCTGTAACCCATAAAACTATTTCAGCTGAACAATAACTGTACGAGATGTGTACGAGATGGAGAAAATATTTATTTTAAGATATTTTGATTATCAGCTTTAATCATGTGTTTTCTATAATAAAAAATGTAGTTTAAAAATATTGCGAATTAAACTAATTCAATAATATTAAACTTAAAATGTTATTGTATGTGAGAGGTAAATTATAAAGAAATGAAGTATCTTTTAGAAGTATATGTGTACCATGTTTCACATTATGAGTTAAAAAATTTATCATTTCTGTAAGAGTATAAAATATTCCAATTATTATATTTGCAGTAGAAAATTGAAACAATGAATATGGATTATAACTTAAAATTTTGTTTTGAACGATGATATTAATAAAAACATTGAATATTCTTCCAATTTAACACATTTTTATAGAAGTGAATCTTCTAAAAATATGTGTAAATATTTAAAATTTAAACAAACTTGGTTACAATCTTTTTAATGCTTAGATCATTTCAATGTAGTTATCTGAATTTTTAAATACAACTTAAATTGTTTAAAAATTGCAAAAGGGAAAACAGTTTTAATATCAATAGCATTATTTTTTAAATGTTTGAAACATAGCTTTGCGACATCTTTCTCTTCTGTTTACTAACTCTTAAGAAATTTTCCACTTTCCTATCTTTTCTGTTTCAGTCTCAAAGCTACTTTTCAGACATTTTACGTAAATGAATATTATAAATTCATATTCTAAATTCTCGATAAATTTAAGCTAACTTAATTTGTGCATAACATAAATATTACATGCATTTGCTTAGCTCATAAAATATTCTGCATTGTTATTACTTCTGAAGATAGATATCTTTGTTGAAAATAACTTCAAAAAAATTTTCCATTGGCTCTTGAGTTAATGTGAGAGAGAATGCTTTAATTTAGAAAGCATAGTTGATTAGTTACTTTTAATATACTCTTACATTCCCAACTTTTTATCTTATTACTTCATGAATAACTAAACAAGTTCTATGTCTGTAAGTGTTATTTTTTGTATTAATACCTTAAACATGGTATTAATTATCTGTATATATAACTATGTATGGTACATATTTGTAAATAAGTTAAAATGTTTTGTTTGTATATATGAAATAAAAGCTATATTTCTCTTCTAGGATTTTTCTATATAACATGAATACATAACACACCACCAGTTAGAACTATTGTTGTTATTTTCTTAATGAATGTATAGGAATGTTCCTTTAAAATATACTTATTTCGTTAATAATTAGGAGTAGATATTTGAGTTATTCGATAAAGTAAAGTCTAAATATAACTATTCAATATTTTTCCGCGAGATGGCTTGTTTTTTCCATCTCTTTTAAGCAGTTGGTTCAAGTATTAAAAACTTAAGAAATATTTTGAGGAATAGAATGGCTAAAAAATTCACATTCACTGTAAAACTGCAGTGACCTTAATGTATTTCCATGCATTAGGTATATGTATATCGTATTTGCATATGAGTAAAATCTAAATGGATTATTTTAAAGAAACTATATACAGGATGCTTTATGCAGTTTCTTGTCACAATAGTTATTTCAGATGTCACAATTATTTTAAAGAAACTATATACAGGATGCTTTATGCAGTCTCTTGTCACAATCGTTATTTCACAATGCTATTTTTTATTATATAAGAATAATACAACTCCCATCAACAACTGGTGTCGAATTGCAGAGTTAACTTTCTGATCTGGAAAATGATACGAGATAGGGGAAAACAAGTGAATTACAAAATGGTAGAGCGCTAGCAATTTTGTGTGAAAAGACATCATTGACATGGATGAGAAAAATGGAAAAGGTAACGTGTATTTGTATTTTGGAGATTCCCTACACTGATGTCGCAAAATGTGAACAGAAGAAGAAAATACCTTTTGAGCTAAATGCGACACTGCAATGTAGCACAATAGCATCATTTGTGATTCCTAGTCCAAATGGCTGTGATTCAAGCCTCGTTAAAAATTGTTGCAATATGAAAATATGTAAAAAAACATCATACTGTTTGAGACCATTAGTATAAAAGAAACATCTTATTGTATTTCTACTGTATTGAAAGTCATGGCTACAGAACTATTTTCCAAAGATGAGTATTGTGAAATAATTTTACTATAAATTGAACGTGGACGCAAGGTTGCACTTGCAATATTTCGTTGCAGGCTTGCATCTTATTCGTCCAACCATCCCATCTGTTAAATGTTTAAGGAGCAACGTGAATAGTAAAGCTTGATCAGGCAGCAAAAGTAGGATGGCATCTTCAACCAGATGAGGTACTAGCATTCGCCCTTGCATACCCAATGCGCAGTATAAGACAGATTAGTAAGCACTGTGGCCTCTCAAGAATTCGAGCTCGGAAAATCAGAGTCGGATGTTCTTATCCTTACCAACCAACGCCTCAGCATGTTTTACTAGACGGATATCGAGCCACACTATTCATGGTGGAACTTCATTATGAATTAAATACGAGTCCAACCAACATTCTTTGCAGATTTAGAGTGGGTGGAAGAAGAGTTCTTTTCACGGAATAGCGTGTACAATAGGTAAAACAAAATTACTGAGAGCTGAAAAATCTTAAATGTTTTACCGATGTTCAACATCAAAAGTAATTTGGTATTACAATATTTGGTATGAAATTTAACAAGTTAATCGGTTTAATATCTTACAATGGTAATTTTACATGTGCACGGTATTTACAACTGCCTGATTCTGCGGAGAACCTGCTGGTGTTTAATGATGTAAGCAGGCGCTCCGTCATGTTAAAAATACAACACATCTCCAGTGAAACAGTACCTTGTCGCAGAATTCGGCAACAAACTAATTGGGTATGGCAGATTAAAAGAATGACTTCCATGTTCACCTGATCTGAATCCACTGTGCTTCATTCTGTGATGGATAACACAGAAGGTATGTGACCCCTCCACAAACATTGCAGGACCTTGAACGTCTCATTGCAGTTGCTTGCACCGACGCGTCACCCCTCAATGCTCCAGCTCGTGCAATGTGAAATTCAAATGAATATACAAAATGTGCATTACAGCTTATGGTGCGAAGTTGAAATATCTTAAAGGTATATTGTCATAAAGAATTGTTTTCTTCTCATTGATCATTTGTCACCTTAGCAGAGTAGGGAATCGGGAAAACAAATTCGCATTTTGACTGTTCTATTCTTCGCATCTGTGTCAATGAGGTGTATTTTCGTGTTAAATAACTTTGTAAGCTCTGCAACTTTGTAATTCACTTCCCCCATCTCGAATAAATCTCGAGATACGAAAGTAAACTCCACTGTTTTCCACCAGGTTGTAATTTGATTTCTCATTCAGTAGCACATATCCGATTCTATATACCAAGACAACACGTTTATAAAAAAGCAGCAGCCATTCCAAAATTAAAAGGGTGACAAGGAGCTTCAGTGGGTATCCTGTCTTTTTTTTTTTTTCTTCATAGTACCTTTTCTCATGAAATTCATAAAAAAAAAAATCTAAATTTCATAAAATTCAAGTATACATAAGGATATAACGTCTGATGTAATTAAGGGGCTATGAGATGGTTTTGAAATCCCAACATTATTGTTATATATAATGTCACAAGTCTATATAAATTTTCCTTAATTTTAATCTTTTCAATTTGATTTCATTTCTCCATATATTTTATTGATTTATTATGCTTTCATATATAACTATACTTTCATCCGTTGCAGAAAACTGAAAGAACAAATATATATATATATATATATATATATATTATTTTTTTAAATTAAGTAAATGATGTTTATATTTCAAAAATACTGTTTATACAATTTTACAATGCATTAAATGGAGAAAAAAGTAATAAGTGAATGAATTTAGATTTCGAATTTTAAATAAAATGAATTCAATATTTGTTTTTAATTTAACATTCTATAGTTAATATTTATTCACAAGAACTAATTCGTGCTCAATCCAAATACAAGATGAATTACGGACTACTACAAACATTTATATCTGAGATAGGAATTGAACCCATTACATTCTGACATGAAGGTGAGATAATTAATTAGCATGTATCAATAAATTTAATTTAAACAAATTTTAAAAGGGTTAAGATAAAAAAAATAAATAATAATGTTCTCATTTTCAATTTAATTAATTTATAAGTTTTTTTATTAATAAGATAAATGCTCCTCCGCATTTTTTTATCACAAGTTGTTTTAACACTTTATGCAACCATTATTAGAGTATTAGCCCAGGAATATAAAAAAAAAACTGGAAAAACAGCAAAACTAAAACAAAATTGTTTTTGTTTTTTTTTTTATGTATGTAGCAGAAAAAATATTTTATTATATTAGGTCACTAAAATAAGGCAATTTTTTTTCAATTTTAGCGAAAACGTATGAATGTACTGTTTTTATTTAGGTTTTGTTCTTAAATTTTCTCTGCTCACTACTCCTTATCATGTGCTAAATTTCATGCTACGATAACTGATGAAACAGTTAACATTAGTACAAAAGAATTGCCAAATGTCTAAAATTTAGAGTTCACTTCTTCACCAGGGCATCGATACACTTCAGAATCATTATGAAAATAATAAGTCAAGTAACTTCACGCAGTTTCCCCGAGTAATGATCAGTAAGTGAAGTATTATTTGTCGAGAGCCGTGATTGGGAGGGTGATCCCATTCTCCTTCACTGGGTTGCTGGAGGTCCAAGGGTTGAGGACATGACCATGTTAATATATGTATTCCATAAATTGAATCAATGTTGTAGTTAGGGAAATAAACCGCATTTATACCATATGTAATGATATTGAAAATATTAGAAATAAGAAAAAACGTTTAATTTTAAGGCTTAAAAACAAAAGTATTCCACTTAAATTTATTTTAAACTATAAAGCAAGTAGGGAATCGCTGATACGATAGAAGTAATGCGTAGTTTTTCAAAATACAGAAGGGTCAACCAAGCATTGAAGTTTTTTCTATAACAATAATGAAAACACCCACTATTAAACATTTTTTCAACTAATTTAATTTTTAAACTACTTGAATTTTTAAACAACTTTAATTTTAAATTTACTTAATTGTAAAACTCCATAATTTTTTGGGTCTACGTTAATTTTTAAATTTAAATAGTAAGTAATTTTTATTGTATAAGGGTATCCATATATATTAATCAAAAAGTTATTTTAAATTCATAGTTCATGGATGACAAAATGGAAGTATGGAAGTGAGTTCCGTGTTTTTAACAGTCTGGATGCACAATGGGAACTTTTCAAGTTTTCTAACTTGTAATATTTGATAACAGATCCTATTGTTTGAGACAGACCCGGGAAACGGCAATATATCGCTTATGTCATAAAATAAAATACTATCGAATTAAATTATCCAGCTGTCAACTATACTGTGTTAAATATAAGCAACTTTATTTAATATTAATAACAACAATCTTCTGAACCACAGGCTTTAAGAATCTTTTAAAGTCAGTTTTCATTTAACCACATTTTTATTAAAGAGTCTCTTTAAGAAAACATGCATTAGAATATTTCGAATCTCAAATCATTTAAGGCTCTTGTGAGATAAAGTGTTCCCGTTTCAATCTGAAATAATAAAAACTAAGTTACAGAGAGAGTTTTCATTATTTTCATTTTAATAATGGAATTGCGAAAACAGAAAGCGAATGCTTACCATAAAAAGGTATCAATAGTATTTACTAAAACCAAAATAAATTTACAACAGCAATTAAAATAGAATGCACAGTAAATAATCACTTTTATTTGTTACAGGCAAGTTTCGAAAACATATTTTTTTCTGACTCACTTTTTATTTAATTTTGTTTTTATGAAACGCAGGAAGCTAAAAATCACTAATGAACTCAACCTGTTATTTTCCCCAAAAGAAATATTCTCTTTCTAAGTCTGGTATTCTCTTTTCCATTTGCCAATGAATAATTGTCCAACATCGATTTATTCTTATCATGGATTCATACTATATGTATGTATGTATGTATATACAATATATATTAAGAAAATGATGAAATTAATTATGTTAGTGATCCTTTCAATAATTTTAATGGTAATAAATTCAACTGAGTTTATTAACTTTATTTAAATTAGTTTCTATATATTCAAACCATTGTTCCAAAAAAGGAAACAACATCTACGGCAAGAAAGGATGTATCATGCAAGTTATGCAAATCAATACATGTTATTGTAAATATGGAAAGTTTATATATATATATATATATATATATATATATATTCGTTTCTCTTGTCGTAGCGGCTGCTGTATTAATCAGAGCTGAAAAGCAAAATCTCGGGAAATCCGGCGGATTGCTGCCAATAAGTGAACTATTGAGGGGAAGGGAGTGTTCCTTAATCATAGGTGGTGTTAGTTTAGTGCTTGTGGCATCGGCCTTCCATTCGGAGCGGTGGAGTTCAATTCCCAATGCAGCCAAAGCACACCGAGTAAATGCAAGATACATGCTCGTTAAATCTATAGAATCAAAAATCCTGTGGTCTGGTTGAGCAGTTACCATGGGTGCAAAGTTCTGGAGAAAATTTCCTCCCCCTCCAGATCAAAGTCAAAATTGAGGGAGTGGCTCCTCTGATGGTGTCATATATTGAAGGAATCTTAGAGCAAAATCGTACTTTCCCCTTCGTGGTGCTCTAATTAAAATGCGCCATTCTGACTTATTTTCACATAGACTTCGACTAGCGAGCTTGGCTTATCCCTGAGTCATAAATAACAACAACAAATGCGTATTCCTAATCGTGCCAAGAGTTAAGATCTAAATCTGTCTATTTACTGCAAATCATTACTGCTTGCAAATATTAGCAAATACTATTACAATAGATCCTCGTTTTTGCGAGCTCTTGGTGACCGGAAAAATAGGTTTTAAAATTAGAAGTTCGTAGAATAGGAAAATGAATCTTGAATGTTAATTCAAGATTTCTTATTTCAATCATGCTAACATTTTTAAATGTCTTCAGATACGATAATCTCTTTAATAAAGCCAGATTGTCAACTAGATTATTTATTACTGCATCACGTCTAGAGAATGGTTCTATTTCACAAGCTGATTCCAAACCATGATCATTCCTTGCAAAAGTATCTAATGATATTTGCACTTAAAGCTGCTGGTTATGCTCTAATGCAGTGGTCACCAAAGTGGTGGTCTGCGGACCACAAGTGTTCACGAGAAAGCTTCTCTGGTCCCCAGAAAAATGTGGAATATACTTTATCATCATGTTATGTTTTATGGTGCATTGAAACACAATTCAATTCATAATCATCCGTGAAAAATTTCAAAAATCAACTTTATAGAATTACGCCGCAAGTAAATAAATAAGTCGTATTAATGTAACTGTAATATTTAAGCTCGTCTCGTTTCGCAATTTTCTAATATTTGACTCTCCTGTATGTCCCATATTTATGTCAGTTCAAGCATTTAAAAGTGAGTTTACCTTTAAATATACCACCTCAATATCACATATTGAGTTCAATATATTAATAAGGCTATAAGAAAGCTTGTCTATTTTGTTGTATATTGGTGTTATTTAAAAACTTTTTCTCGGGTGATCTTAAATCTGAAGTATGTGCATATTTTGTCTTTTATTCGATATTTATTGAAATAATATTTATAATTTTATTGAAATTGTATGATATTTATTGAATTGTTGCTGTTGTAACTTATCTCAGGTTGTTTGCTAGACAACTCCCATAAAACCGAAAATATCTAAAATGTCTAAAAAATGTGATGGGTTCCGAAGGACATCGTCTTTTCTAAAATTTAGGCACGTTAAGATATGCCCAGGGGCGGCCATATTGACGGAACACGTCTGGAAATGTCCTTTGCCCCTGCTGAAAGGTGATTCCTCTCGTGTGCCCACTCAGATAGGGGGAAAAGGCAGTTTGATAAAATCTTGTACCTGGTCTTTTAGTGAAGTACCATGGATAGTTGAGAGGAATTTTCATAAGCTTATTGAATTCAGTTTTTGCCAGGGAAGAAATCTCACTAGATGTGAGCTCTCCTTCTGGGTATACTCCCTCCTCTGACGCCGATCTGGCCAAGAAATCCGCTCATTCATTCCCCTCTATTCCCACGTGTAAAGGGATCCATTGGAAATACACTGTATGTTCGGATGACAGTCTCTTAAGAAGATTTACTATGTCCAGGCTAATTTGATCTCCAACAGTGCTCCAATTTAAAAGATGCTGTATTGAAGCACGACTGTCAGTCAATATCCAGATTATTGGGTTCTTATTTCAAGTAAACAGTATTATCCATCATACTAGGAATGTATAGTGCTGAAAGTTTGATATACTCAAACCACTTTTTAATTGTTTTGCTTTTCTTGTTTTTGGATATTTCATTAGGATTTATTAATAAAGCTCTCATAATATGCTAACAAATAATAGTTTCATTTTGTTAACTAGGTACATTTTATGTGTTCTTAAATTGTAATGCTTTATAAATATATTTAACACACACTTAAAAAATCCCATTACACTTCGTAGGGTTTATATTATGAATTCACTGTCCCGTGCGGTCAAAACATTTGGGTATTGGCTAATGTATGGGTTGAAAGATAGAAGTTAATCAAAGCACAATCTATTTTAATCTCACGTCCAAATATTTAGAGTCTCGAACTTAGCATAAACTTGATATTATTTTAATAAGCCCATCTCAGCAGTTAATATTAAAAAATAGATGTTCATTTAGAATCACTTATATTTCCTATATAATGAATTTTATGAAAAAAATATTTTGTAATTTAGCTTCACTCTTTTAATAATTTATATTTTTAAATTGATGTTTCAGACTTTATTCTCACTACCATAAGCTTTTAATCCAATACTGATTCATCAGATACGAAAAATAGAATTTAATGTAAATATATACCGTATTTTTTCATTTTGCAAATTAAGGTTTGAAAGTTTTTGCGAGCCTTCTTCAAGACACGGATAGTTACCATTTAAATTATCTTTTTTTCAGACAAAATATGCATTTTTAATTTATTCGTATAATTCTTTCATTACTAGTGTTTTTCCTTTCAGCAGTCAATTTGCTCTCGCTTATTCTCAGTTTTAAGTTAAAACTAATCAAACTACATTTAATCAAATATAATAATTGTAACATTTTATTTTTTTTATTAATTATAGACTTTATATTATATTATACATCTTACCTAAAAGTCTGAAAACTCCCTAAGTATATAAATTATAAAAGAGAGTTATTATTAGAGCAAGCAAACAAAAGTAGTTTAAAGAATCATTAGCCAAATGAAATTAATTTCATTTCCATTTCTATAGTAAGGGCATTAATAAATTTTTTCCTCGGGGAATGATTCAGAAAATAAATTTAAATTAATTTCTATTTTCAACAGAAATCAATTAGAGTGTTTTTTAATTACTATTAAGAAACATTAAAAGAGAAAAATATATAGAGGCTTACCAATATAATGAAAACACCAGTGAGTAAAATTATTGTTTCAGAATGAGCTTCGCAAACATTAAAATGTATTCTTCCTACCAGATTTTCTTTTAATCTGAAGAATGTATATAATGATAAAGTAACTATCTCTTATAGAGCTGTGTGCATGTTGAACTTTGGTCTCAAAAAAGTTAAATATCATACCTCCATACTACATTCAAAACAAATTGTAAAAATCCCGATTCTGAAATACCTGTGACAGAAACGTCTGAAGCTTTTAGGTGCTTTTACAAGTACGGTTACTAAAATCTTGCTAACATCATGCTGTGTTTGTAAGGCGAAGGCTATATAAATGAAACACACCAAGACTTATTGAAATGGATTATAAATTCTACTGACACAAAAGAACTGCAGCCAAAAAGCTCAATCACATTCCGATATTCCAGTGTCAATAATTATGCCAAATGTTGCTTACTGCGAGGTGCAACAGTAAATCAGAACTAGTTGATAAGTATAAAAAAATTATATGGTCAAGCAAATTATCTTTTGCGCATTTTTCTACAAACTTACATCAACCCTGTTTATGGAGAAATTTCTGAATGATAATTTGTCTGACTTGTAATTATATTCCAATTTTCATTCGACCATTCTTTGGGCTATGCGATCAACCAGCGCCAACGGATGATTGAGATTGGCTCTTCCAACAGTCAATCAAGAAAATAGTTTTATCAAGTTTGACATGCCCTCAGACATATCTGATATTATATATCTATTAAGCCAATCATAGTCCTGAAATAAACACTATGGAGAAGAATAAAAAAACTTCAGCAAGTCCGTTTTATGATGTTTGCCGAAGGAAATAGAATTTTACAACATGATAATGCTCCTGTTCATGTTGTGAGATTTTGTTAATCATGATTTTATGAACACAAGAGTGAAATAAAGTATTTACTTTGCTTTGGATAGTTCTATGACTTCAATACAATGGAACCAATATGAAGTGTTTCAGAGAAATCAGTCCGAAATAGATATCTTACAACGGCATCCACAGTGGATTCTTTTTTATAATTTATCAATGAAGACTGGTGTTATATTAAGTACTGTTTAACACATATGATTTCATTCAAAATTAAATTTAATCTGTCCAAGGCATTGCGACCCTATTTTAGTACAGGACTTCTATTATATTTATGTTGTATAGCTTGAATAAGTATACATATGCACTTGTGCCTCTGCAGCTAGAAAGGCCGATATTAAAGTAACTCTAAGTTAAAGTACCTCATATGTTAAGCAATTATGACTTAAGAACTTGACATTGGTAACCTATTCGGAGCATTGAAATCTAACACCATTACCTTCAAATAGAAGATGATTGTCTGTTTATATACAGTTCTGCTTATGATTGATTGAAGTAATAGTTGATTTTGTTGAGCTTATCTTCCTTGATCCAATCAAAAATCACCAAACTGAAAGAGTACATATCAAATTTCATATAGTGTAATATTCATCTTCTAGAGTTGAATTATAAGAAAAAGAGATAGACACCTCAAATGAGTACATCACCACTTTATTGAAGTTCAACATTAAAAACCACTTGATGCTAATAGGATAGCTACTTAATCAGTTGTTGCACTTCTGCGTCACTCGGTATTGTCGTTCATGCAGTTGGCACAAAACAATATTTTCTCTTTGCATCCACTTAAAATCTCTGAAATGGATTTTCAAAGTAGAATACTAATTTTCCATCATGAAATATTTAATTATCTTAACATTTCACGACTCAACGATATTGAAAATTTTTCGTTTTCGCGCAGGTTTTTTATACTCGATAACTTTTCCTACAATAAAGTTAATGATTGCAAGTGAATACCAATCCCAAGTATTATAGAAGATCCTGATAAATCATCTACAGTGAGTGGAGCGCTCAGAGATCTTATTCCCCTAAAGTCCTTTCCTATTGTTATTCCAAAATTCCAAGTGATGACAGGTTCCTTGAAAATATGTTTAGTAGTATACGGCTCTTTGCCATATTCTAACAGAAATAAAATCTTTGGTCCCAAAATGGCTGTAGAATCTTCGAGATTTTTTGGCACGTTGACTACTTTGCCTTCAAATTATGGATCACTTTCAATTAAATGTTCACCAATCACTTGAAGGTACGTTTCTTGACTTTCCAACATCAGATCTTTGTCAGCTGATCCTCGGTTGATTATCACTTTGTATTAACCTTTCTCAACTACTGCAGCAAGTTCCTGGATAGTTTGAATTCCATCCTCAAACAGTGGTATGGTTATTGAGGACAATAACCCAGCTCTGTAACTGGAGGTCAAGATCATGAGAAGAAGAACTGCCCATCAAGAATCTGTCTGGACAATTTCTGATACGAAAACTCAATGGTTGGTTCAGGTAATAACCAAGCATTTCAAATAGCAATCTTACAGTAGGAATTTTTCTCTTAATGGTTAGCTTGAAAAAAAGTGATACAAAAACTGCTGTTCCCAAGCAAATGAACTAAGGCACGCTTATGAAAAGATGCAAGCAAGAGAATGTTCTCGGAACATTTTTTGGGAAATTAGTAACAAACGTAGTTTGCTTCATAGCATAAGTTATGAAATCTACGGCTTTTTGCCGTTTTTCAGCTACAGTTAAGAGTCCTAGACCGATGTCAGCTTCATTACGATGTAACATTTCAATTATACCAGTTCAATGACCCTCTTTAGTAAAGCGACCCCATTCATTATCTTCTGGAATCATCAACTGTTAACTGAAGTTCATTACTTCCGATAAGGTTTACAAAAGTTTCCCTTCAACAACACCTGCTAGAACCAAACCACCATCTTGAGTAGTATTAATTTCTAGGACATGCTTTACCATTATTAAAGATACCCTAAAAAAAATTTGGGATTGTCATGATGTATGAAGTTTTTTTAAACAAAGCTATTAAAATTTTAAAATCAAGTCTTTCCAAGTAAAATTCACCAATATATGTACTGAGAACATTCACTATGGAAGTGATGATACATTTAATTCCAATACACGTGATTGTGAACAGTCTAATACGCCTCTCTCATCATAATAAAACAATCCTCTGCTTACGTATTATAAGGAAGTTCTAACTGTTTTTCTCAAATTCTACAAGGGAAATGTGACGCTTTAAATTCATGAAGACTTCATTCACATTCCCCATTGAAGAAATCGTGCATGAAAACGAAGAAGCCTCAAACTTCCAAATAATTCTTGCTTTACTTACAGCAAACAATTTATTAATAATCCATGCAGTCCATCTCATTTTCTCAAGAAAAAAATGACATTTTATTGGCGACGGTATCATTAAATTATATTTTGGCGTGAGGGAATCAACCGCATAAAGTAAGAGCGATAGTTGGTGTCAATTTTTATATCTCAATGAAAATAAGCCTCACGTGTAGTGCGCCTTAATAATTCTAATGCAATCGATCCCTAAATGTCTGGAACTAATAAGAGGGGGATGAATTTATCCACTTCCAAAAACAATGCCTCACCGTAGATCAGCTATGTAATCCAACTTGATTTTAAAAATGCAAGACTATATTGACTACGTAAACGCAGTGTTTTATTTTTCATTTGTAAATGTAAGCACAAAAATTATCATTTGTTTAACATTTGCAAATAGTAAACATGTTTAATAGAATGATTAATGGCCGTAGGTCAATTTCAATGTAATTTTTAACCATTTTTTTTACCTTAGAATTAATATATAAAGAGCAATAACAGGGGTGATCCATTTATATATCAGAAAATAATTTATGACAGAAAATGAAGATGGTCTTATATTTGTCCAAATATTTCATTGTTCAAATTACGTCATGTTTAAATTGCATTTAAAAGTTTGTATTTTTTTAAAAAATAAAAATTAATATACTTCGGCAGATGCATTTATGTAAATCATTCTAAATTTGCTACTGTAACAACAACAAAAATATGGTGTTGATGATATTTTTCTTCTTATTTTTGTTTTATAATCATTTTTTTAAATTTGTTTCATTTTTATAAATGGGAATAAAAACTGGATGCTTAACGTAAAATTCAAAATTTTTTCTCACAAATAACAATGAACAGTTAGTTAAACCCTAAAATTTCAACATCGATTCAAATGCTTTCTCTATCATGATCCTAAATAGGAGATTCTAAGTTAAAAATGTTTAACTCATAGAAGTGCTTCTTTCCACGGTGAAAAACTTTGTCTTCTAGGTATCTCAAAAATTAAATACCCCTTAAATTAATTTTTTCAGATGTTAAAAATTTTCAGTTGGATTTCATTTGAAATCAGGAAATTAATACTACTATGAATTATATAATCTAAAACTTTACTCGCTAATTTGAGGACAAGATTGCAACACTGAATGCTTAATGTTCTGTGTCTGTTCAACAGTGTATCAGTTCGATTCTGGATTATGTTGTAGATGTTCATCAAAATTGAAATCTACAATAAACTATAGGTACATTTAAATCAATCATTGCATCAAAAAAATAGACCGTATAATGACAAACAAACAAAATTGTTATTTCAGGAAATAGAACAATTGATACATTATGTGATTTAAGTGAGATATACACATTTTTTTACACTAAATCGAAGAAATTAAGCTTTTAAAAAGCTAAAATCTTGACATTTTTCTTTCGAATTTAAAATGAAACAAAATTTTGTAGATTCCAGTTCATTCATATTCTAGAATCATAATTTTATAATCTAGATATAAACCTAGATATTTTAAATTATAGAAAGGCGAATCCAGTTGATCATTTGTAAAATATTTCCCAAAACTAAGAAGACAATCGAGTTATATAAAGAATACATTCCGAACCCTTTTAGATCCATAGAAAATACTCAAGAAATAACTCTCAAGAAAATACAGATTCAGAAAATATAAAATATGTCCTTTTTCTTGCAGATTATTGATAATAAACTAAGTCCCTTGCCACCCTCTTAACTTTGGAATGACTGCTGCTATATTCATAAAAACGGTGTCTAGGTATAGTAAAATAGCCATACGCTACTGAATGAAACCACCTACCGCGCCACCTGGTGGAAAACTGTGGAGTAGCATTCGTATCTCGAAACGGTACGAGATAGGTAAAAAAAGTGATATATATATATATATATATATATATATATATATATATATATATATATATATATATATATATATATATATATATATATATATATATATATATATATATATATATATATATACACAAAGTTGTAGAGAATCCTCGATTTAGTACGAAAAGATACCTAGTAGGTATTAATGTGAAGAATACAACGCGCATTTGTTGTTTCGTGCTGTGACGAGGCACATCGTACGTGTGTGCATATTTGAAAAAACAAAAACTCGTTTTAATGATTACATTTTTCACTTTTATTTCGAAACGGGAAGAACGGAAATATTAAATATAATTCCAACAGTTTGTATGCAGTATGTAAATGCGTAAGAGACATCACGCCTGTTCACCTGAGACAGATATAAAGGAGACATCTTCTAGGGACTGTAGTATGTTGATGCTCATAGTCATGGCTGAGTATTGTGAGAGGGTTTTACTGTACGGTGAATGTCAACGCAAGGCATTATCAGCAGCAAGATTATACCACCAACGTTTCCCTGCAGGCCCGCATCTCCTTCTCCTCAAACCATCCTAACTGTTGTAAAACGTTTAAGGAAGACAGGTTGCGTTAGTAGTCGACCTCGATCTGGCAGCTAAGGTACGATCTGGAGCTAAGGTAGAACGGCATGTTCAACCGGATGAAGTATTAGATATGCCCTCGCATATCCGAAAGGCAGCGTAAGAGAGATCAGTCAACACTGTAGTCTCTCCAAAAGTCAGGTTTGGAAAATCCTAAGCGAATCAGGTGTTCATCTATACCTACCAACGCCTGATCAGGCTTTAGTTGACGGGTATGCCGAGCGACGCTATGCATGGTGCAACATCGTCAAAATCAGATACAGGTCTAGCCAACATTTTTGGCAGATATAATGTGGACGAATGAGGCCTGATTTTCACGGAATGGCATGTACATTTAGCCATTCCGTGAAAAGCACCCATTACTGGGCGCTGGAAAATCCTAAAAGTTTCGTTGACGTTTGACATCATATGCGGTATGCTATTAACGTTTGGTGCGCAATTGACAATAACAAGATGATAGGCCCAATATTTTACAATGCCACGTTAACTGGAGCATGATATTTTACAATTGCTACAGATGTTAATACCCGATTTTCTGGAGAAACTTCCGTTGTTTAATCTTAAAAATTTATGGATTCAACATGGCGGCGCGTCTGCTCACAAGACATCTCCATTGAAGCAGTACCTCGTCAAAGAATTTGACAATAAAATATTAGGGTATGGCGGTTTCGAAGAGTGGCCTCCACGTTCTCCTGATCTAACTCCACTGGACTTTTTCCTGTAGAGATACTTGAAACAGCAGGTGTATACGACCTCCACAAATATTGCAGGACCTTAAACGACGCATTACGGTCGCGTGTTGCAACGTGTCACGCTGTATGCTCCTATGTGTGCAACGTGATCTTCAATCGAGGATCCAAATGTGCATTGCAGCTGACGGTGAGAAGTTTGAGCATCTTAATTAAAGTATATTATTATAACTATTTGTTTTTTTCTTTCTTAGATCGTTTTGTCACGTCACATCACGAAACAACAAATGTGCGTTTTAACCGTTGTATTCTTCACATTAATGCCTACAAGGTATCTTTTCGTGCTAAATAAAGGATGCTCTATAACTTTGTATATAACTTTTTCTTTCTATCTCATTCCGTTTTCGAGATAGGAATAACTACGCAGCTTTTCACCAGGTGGCGCAGTAGTCTGTTTCATTCAGTAGCTCATGGCTACTTTACTATAACAAGACACCACATTTACAAATATAGTAACAGTCGTTCCGAAGTTAAGAGGTTGGCAAGGGACTTCAGTGGACATACTGTGTGTGTGTGTGTGTGTGTGTGTGTGTGTGTGTGTGTGTGTGTGTGTGTGTGTGTGTGTGTGTGTGTGTGTGTGTGTGTGTGTGTGTGTGCGCGCGCACACACACACTCTTTTGGATTTGTAAGAACTTTCATGATTTAAAAAAACTTAGATAATAATTTATTCAATTTAATGGAATTTTTAACAAAATCAATAAAGTAATCATATATTACATATGCCTGGCTACATTCAAATAATGCAGGGAATAGCTAATTCAAACCAAGATCAATAACATAAATTAAAGTCCAAACTCCAAGACATTTTCATATACTGAAAAGGAAATCGAACCCACAAACATTTGAACTAGAATGCTAAGCATTCGGAGTCCTGGTTATAGGTTAACTTAAGTTTGTGTAAAAAGTTTCCACCTCTTATTATAACGACAGAAGATATTAAATGAAGTCAACAGTCTTTTAATATTCAGCCACGATGACGAGTTTGATACTCGAATCGGCATTCTATTCTCTACACCACACCAACAAATGGATATTGGGACCCATACAGCAATACTAAAGATTTTTCAACATTAATTTCGCAAAATATAACAATTCTTCTATTTTCATCTAATAAATAACTAGAAGAATTCCTCGTATACCAAAACTTCGTTTAAATATATTATATAAATTAAAACAATAGAGCATTTTAATGATCAATTTATATGGGCGAAACAATGAAGTTTATAGGCCTATTTTATGCCTTAACCTTAAATATGTTGAAATTAAATTTATGCCTATAGAATCTCTGAACACGATAGTCCTCTGATGAGTTAAGTATCGAACTCATTAACTTTCAACTATGGAAATGGTACTATTTCCTATTAAACCTTTGATATCATGTGTGAATGAACACAAATCTAAAAAAAAATGCAATTTTTTCATGAATTCATTTATATATTTCAATTAATTTACTATATGTTTATGAAAGGAAATCAAGTTAGTTAATATATATACGTATGTTAGCATTAAATTGTATAATTCAATTATTTCATAGAATGGGCATTTCACAAAATAGTTAGACAAATCAATTGAAGTATGTAATGGTGTAATGGAAGATACATTTCATACTTTATCCAGTTATTGTATGAAAGGATTAACTCTTCTCTAGACTTCTGCTATTTTTCTTCCTTTCCTCCCTCGTTGTGGTTGCCTCGTAAGAGGTTCAGAGCTTTCCTTGAGCAGCTATCGTCGCTCTGTTGCTATTAGCTGCTCGTGGATACTAAATCCCACGTGTTTGCCGTGCGTGAAAGGAGGGTCCTGGTAATTGAGGCCCCCATGCTTCACTATGAATCACATCCTAAATGGGAGATGTGCTGTGGTCCTCAGCACATCAATCGGCTTTTTGGATCAAGCGATCGGTAAATCTACTGGGTGACTGCTTAAGTGTGGAGGTCATCTTAGGGATGTACTGTGAGCGTATAGGACCTGGCTAGCACTGATGCAGCTGATCTGCATCCCCTTGTTGGACTCGGTGGTGGGTGGTGCGGTCAAGTACCGAAATTTTATCTAAACACATGGAGAGTAAAATTCTACTCTCCCACGCGAATATCTTCTGGAAAAAAGTGAAACAAAATTTTTTTGTAATAAAAATAAAGGAGTGTTTCTTTGAACAAGTATCCTCCTTTCTTATACATAAGGGAATATCTGGATTAATTGTGGAAGTGAAGAGCTTACGTAAGTTAAGATCAAGTAATTTATTGATTAAGGCTGCTAACTCTACACAAGCAGCTATACTTAATAGCATACTATAATTGAAGTAAAAAACTGTCTCGCCTAACGACAATTTGAATTTTTCACAAGGAGTAGTTTCTGGAAAAGATTTGTTGAACTCTCCAACGGATGAGATACTCGAAAACTTGCAGAATCAGAAGGTCTGTGCAACTAAACGCATTAATATCAGAAAAGATGATAAGATCTTAAATACTAAACATCGCTTTCTGACATTTGTGACTTCAGACATTCCAGACAGTGTTAAAGTTGCTTATATGAATCTGCCTGTCCGCCCTTATATACCAAATCCCTTGCGTTGTTTTCAGTACCAACGTTTTGGGCACTCGAGAAATAATTCCAGAAGCAAATTGACTTGCGCACGTTGCACAGCAGTTGTCTACGATATCTCGAATTGTTCAGCAAAGCAGAAATGTGTCAACTATCATGGGGACCATCCCTTTTATTCTCGAAGTTGACCTCAATGGGTTCTTGAAAAAGAAATTACCACCTATAAAGTGAAAAATAAATGTTCTTATCCTGAGGCTAGAAAACTAGTTACCTTTTGTACACCGCAGCCCGATGTGAGTTATACGGCCGCTGCAAAAAGAGTCACTAGATCGGCAGGTACACAAACAGAATCAGTTTAACTTCCCCTCATTAGATTACCTCAAACATCAGCATCAAGACCAAAATCTGTCTCAACATCATTGCGCAAAAGAAAAGCTCCTTTGACTAAATCAAATGTAACGAAGACTTATAAATTAAAATACTCAAAGGAAGGCTCAAATCGACCCTCCATATTCACCCATAAAGCCTTGTCCGTGCAGGTTGACGATGCTTCTTTACATCTCTCGGACGAGGACTTATCGTTCGAGGAGATGTCAGATGACATGCCTTTCAACTCCGGGATAGGAAATTTTCAAACTAAACAATAAATTCCTTTGTTTCTTGGAACAGCCATGGTTGACATTCACATCGTAATGACATCAAGTCTATAATTTCAGACTACATGTGTTGTGAGTTGAGGCTTAAAAATATTTGAACAACATAATCTATTAAAGGCATGATTTCATTTCTTATATTAAAATTTTGATATAATTATCAACTTCTAAAAATCATAAATTTACTTAGTATATTTCCATTGCTTTTAAAAATATTTTTAATATTTATGAGTAAATTTTAGTATAGTTACATCATTACAATTCTCAAATTTCAGTTAATAAATGCAACTGAAAAATAACTTACCTCAAATTAAACAATCAAAATTAAAACTTAAAACTTTTCAGAAACTATTCCAATCTTTGGGAAAAAAAACTGTAATCTTTACAGGAAAATAAAAAAAAAATTTTCACTACTTGCTTAAACTACTTTTGTCTTTTCACTACTTTTTGTTACTACTAAATTAAGATAATGTTTAAAATTTATTCACGATTTATGAAATAAAAATTTTGAAATAATAAGAAAGGCAAAATTATTTATCTTACCGAAAAGTAGCATATCAAAATCTCATGAGAGACAACAATCTTATCTGCACTTTAAGCGTTCATGAAACTTATTTATTTAATGTGTTAATTTAAAAAGGTGAGAAAGTCTGAGCATGATGTGTAAAAATCTACCTTAACAAAGAATGTAAAAATATTCCTAGACTAAGATTATCATTCAGCAAGGGAAGTGGGAGCGGACGCTTCATCAGATTTTACAATAGACAAATTTCTCTAATTCACGTCTCAAGCATGATATTAATTTCAATGATTGATTTGCTTATCTCTTAAAGAATGGAATGAATTTGTAAATTAAATAAATTTATTTCTTTATTTAAAAATGTATATTTTATTTTATTCATTTTTATTCTTTGACACCACTTCACGAAGTTTAAATCTGTTGTGACCTGCATTCCAGTGACCACCGCGTAAATTGTTTTCAAGAACTTTTCATGAACAGCGTTTCACGTGTCACAAGAGAGGAAAACGGAAACAGGCACACCTCCCAACAAACGAGTATAGAGATGTACATCTCTTATTATTCAATGATGGCTGTGATCGAACACGCGAAAGAGCACTCTTCTTCCACTGGGGCAGCCCACCGTTTTTATTCTTACCTAAAATTTCTTAAGGTACCCGAACACGTTCAGAGCAACTTTTTGAAATACACTGCATCTATACGTTGTAACCATTTTTTCTTATTTAAGTTTAGAAAACATTAATATTGAGCTACTAATATTTGATATATGCCAATATTATTCTTCAGAAATGTTAAATATGCATACAATATTTTAATCATTTTTTAAAAAACTTTAAAAATGCTACTTCAAAAACTATTAAACATATTGGAAAAAATTAATACTAAATAATCTATATGTTATCATCTAGAGCATGAACTAAAATTTTAAGTTTTTGTTAAAAAATAAAAATAATTATGGCTAGATGAATATTTATACAGAAATTTTAGAAAAATCTTCTCTGCCATTATTCGAATAACAGGCCATAATATGAGAAATATTTAAGTTATTAAAATTCTTTTAGTACATTCTCTAGTAAACAATATACAGATCAAGCTCATGAAATTTTACTGATATAATGAAAATAATTTTAACTATTATTTTTGAAGCATGCTAATTAAAGGCAAAAACCTGTTCTGAGAAAAATCACATTTAAAAATTAAAGTATTGTGTCTTTATTAGAGAAATTCTCATATTTGCTGATAAATTTTTTATCTGATTTGCTGATTGATTTCCAGAAAAGTATTTATTTTATGTATCTTTTAAAAGCATACTAAATTTATATTTGAAAATTAAACACTGCTTAAATCAATTTTTAACATCGTTATGGCTCTTTAAATGTCCATTTTTGGTTTCCTAATCTTTACGAAATCCTTCATATCTCATATTCTAATTAACGTTAAGACAAAAACAAACCTGTTTTAGAAAGCTATTTAAATTTCTTATTCAACGAAAGAATAAAATAGATTTATCATTTTTGGTCGAAATTGACATTTTCAACACGTACGGGTACCTTAAAAAAATGAAAGATAAATTTCTTCCATTCACCCCAGTGTCTTTATAATCTTAATTTCATTTATCCACCGAATTGCCGTCCGGAGTTGAATTGAGAAAGTCTACGCGGATAGAAATGAAATTTATATCACAGTATGTCCATTCCTAGCAAACTTAGAGTAAAAAGCATGTTTCATTTTAAAAGCTGGACTATCACGTTTGTATTTTATTTGAAGCATGAATGACGCTGATTATAACTCCCTATAAAATATTTATTCCATGGTGTAATTAATTTAAGAAAAATCTCACATTCTCCGCTCAAGAACTATTTACAATTCAAGTAAAAAGACTCTTTTTCGCCTTTTACAATTCTCATGTATGAGTTATCTCGGAGAAAAGGAAAATATGTCTGGCACTGGATCTATATTCCTCTCCACATTCTCAAGGTATAAATTTTTTTAAATGACGTTATTTACTATTTTTGAAAATGCATTGTTTTCAACGTTTGCAACAAACGTCTATTAGCCTTTTTCAATATGTCACCAGACTTAAATCCATTCAGACGTGAATAAAAAAATATTTCCAACTTTAACATTTAAATAAATGTGTTATTATAATAAAATTTTCAATTTATTTTTAAATTATCAATGCAGTGACTTAATTTTTTAAATAAAATCAATAATAAATATAAAGTTAAATAAATGCAACTAGCGTTAAAAACAAATAGTTTGTTTGTCACTCAACGGTTATTTTTTGCATACGAGTGCAATAAATAACTTTCCCTAAAGCTAAAAACCACTGGACAATACTGCCCGTTATCATACACTGACACTTCTTTGACACTTCCTTTAGCAGTACAATGAGAAAAATTTTTAAAAAGTATAGAAACAAAGTAATAATATTTTATTTTTCGGGCAATATTTTATTATCTGTCTTAATAAATTATATATTATTTTTATCAGTATTTTAAATTAAATGATGCTTTCCTTCTTAATGTGTTCGTGTTGCATTAATTAATCAAATAAATTAAATTTATTATTTCATTGAAGAATATTTAAAGGAAGAAAAGGGTAAATTTAGAAAAAACAAATTTAAGAAAAACAATAACTACATATTTCACGTAAAACCAAAATCACATTCTTTTAAGCGAAGGGAAATTAGTGCGAATCATAGTAAGTTTCTCCAACTGCAACTAAATTTTAATAACTTACATTTAAACAATATGTGATGATAAAATCAAGAGAACGTGTACTTGCTGAAGTGATTTTAGTAGGCACTTGAAAATACAGTACAGGCAATTGAACACAATATTTATTTCTCACAATGAATAATTTCAAAACTAATAAATGACTGATAATATTACTTTATCATGAAAAGGTAAATAAAAATATATTTGATATGCAAAACAATTGAAAGGAGATCAAAAATAAAATTTCATCGTTTAATTTCTCAAACAGCTCACCAGGATTCAATATATTAAGCTTTTTCTACACATGCTGTTTGTAAAAATAAAAGTGACCTAACTTACTATTTAAATATGGATTTTGCTCAAAATATGTTGTTTAGCATATTTTACCTCGAAAATTTACCGGTGACTCTGCCCAACTTGTCTAGTGGTTAGCGTACCTGATTGCGGATAGTGAGGACTTGTGTTCGAATCCACGTTCGGGCGTGGACATATTTTCTCTCTATATCTGTCCTGTTTTTGTCCTTTACTTGTATGAATGTGTTGTGAAAGTGGTTGCCCACCCTATAAACGGGTATTCACGGCATGTGTACTGTAGAAGTCGGACTTCACACCAAAACATGGTTTAGTTGGAATAGTGGAGCAACGCACCGCATAATCACAGATGAGTTGACACAAGAACAAAACAACGATTCATTTGTTTGACCAGATGTTATTTCTCTCTCTCTCCAAACAAAGTTTATGCTTTTAAGGAAATGTATAAATATTAACCATTTGCTTTTTAAATTATTTTTGAATGAATGAATGATTCTGTCCCATTAGCAGCAAACTTATCTTATAAATTACCTACTGTAAATGAAATCGATGTCTATAAAATTAAAGTTAAAAATAAAAATCTCAAAATTAAGGTTTAACATAAAATATTTCCATGTTCTTGAAAAACCATGTAAGTCTAAAAAATTATTGACTCCTGCAATGAGTGTTCTACATATAAAAACAACATTAATAACTCAAAATATTTTTGATTATAAACAAAAATAGTTTAGAAGGACCATCAATTTTATTCAAAAGAATTTAATCAATGAAAACAACATTTAACAAATATTGTTTGTGATTAACCAAATCCTGTATGAAGATGACATTTTAAATAAGGATGTATTTATATGGCTAAAAATTAAAATCTTCAGGAAAAGCTATGTACAAAAGGTACCTTGATTTATTTAAATTATCGTGCAATCAAAACTTCAATTTAATTTGCTTGCATACATTATTTCTTACTTTTGTTTCAAAACAATTGGTATTCGAATGTGGACATTGTACTTCCAGTATTTTTTAAATGGCGGGAATTATCATGAGGCGTCGATAGATGCGAGCAACAAAGATGTAGTTGATGACAAAGTTGTTCGACGATCTAAGTTCCTTTTAATCCAATTATTTTATTCTCTAGGTCTTTGCTGGGCTAACTCCGTGATCGAAAAGGTATTATAGAGCCTAAACCTATTACTTAGCTCACTTTAATCTAGAGATAGGACATCACTCTTCAGAATATAAGTTGCAGGTATTAAATAAAGGGATGTAGATTTAGACCTTTTGCCTTCGGCATGCCCAGCTACTGGTGGGGATGCTTGGAATTTTTATGTTTTTCTCATTTTCTATACCTAAATATGGCCCAAAAAGTATGAAAAATACTCATTAATGACAAATGACAAGTCACTGTTTTATGACTAGTATACAGGTAATTTTTGCATTGAGGAAAATTATAGTTATTTCGATGTTTAATTACATTATTTTCTATATCGTTCTATTAGAATATTTTAATTGGATTAAGTTATGAAATCCATGAACAGTAGAGCTGCAATTATCCGAACAACTTCTATTCGAATCGTTGATTATCCGAATTGCAATCAGAATTTCAGAAAAATAAATTAGTCTGACGAAGAGAAGGAAAATGAGAAAATGGAAAAAGCTGAAGAAAAAGAAACATAAAAAACTGGAAAGGATATGAATGACGTATCACTTGAAAAAATCAGAAACATTCTTTTGAAAATTCTTGGATGTTTATAAATGAGTGCTGAAGATGTAAAAGAGCGGATTGTAGGTCAAACAATAGATTTCAAATTGGAAATGATGGTAAGCTTATTGAAATCATTCAACGAAGATGACTTTAACATTCAAGTTGAAACAAATACAGGACCATCAGCTAGAGAAGCATTTGAAATTATTTTGAAGTTGAAGGAGCATCATTCCTAGTGTGGCCACAAGCAAATTTTCATTGTCAGGCGTATGCGTAACTTGGCTGCCCGAAAAGTTAGTGAAACAGCTTACTTCGAGCAAGATGTTCAGCAAGAAATGGCTTTCATTTACAAGACTCATTTTTCTGAGTTCATTTCTGACTTCTTTGCCGGCTCAAGCAGCCATTATGAACGGACTTACCTAGCTGACTCATCACACTGACTTACTAGCCTTCGACTGACGCGAGCCAAGACTACTTCAGTTAGAACAAAAAAAGCAATTTTCATTGTTCCTAATTGTTCTTGATTCCCGACCTGGACTCTAAATTGACGACTGGGTTTATTGTGGATAAGAACACTACTGATGGAAATCCAAACCGGAAAGCTTGGACTATATGCAGAGTCTGAGTGCACTGGATTTGATGAAAGAGCTCAGGGGACAGCTCACAGCTGATCCCGCAAAGAACTTTCCACAATCAGCTTTAGAAGAGATTGATGAGTAAATCGCCTTGCGAGAAGCCCATGAAAAAAATATCGCCTTCAGAGAGACTATAAATACAACTAGTGAAGGTAACTATAGTCTTGATTCTGATATGGCCGCCCCGCCCCTACTATCCCTCATTCTGATAAGGAATTGTTAGTTGAGAATAATGATATTAACACGGCTAATGTTTCCGTAGGAAAGAAAAAAAAAGAAATCAAATAAAAGCTATAAAAAAAGGAATTATGGAAGGAGAGGATGCTTTTGTTTATCCCAGAAAAACAGCGAAAGCTACGATTTAGAGTGTCAATGCAAACCTCCGTAGATACCTCCAACACTTTCCATGGGCTGCACCCAATAGAGGAGGTCCCTGAGAATATGGACCAGCAGTCTGCCGCTGAAATTCTTATCTAAGTCCCTCCTATAATTGTGCGTTATGGCGAAAGCCACTACACTGTTATGGAAAAAAATAAAAAGTGAAGAAAATAGAAATATTGAGGCCAGGAACTCTGACGAAAATCTGAATATAATCCCAAAAGCCCTGAAGAACACAGGGAAATCACGAGGTTACTCGCGAAGCTCACCAGTGTGAGTACATACTGCTGAGAGGCCAAAACGAAAAGCCTAAAGAATTCGTAATTAGAAATCTCCCTATGTCTACGAAATGCGAAGAAATCGCACATGATTTGGAAACTATTGGATTTAACATCCACAAAATTAGTCGGATCTGAAGATAAGAGGGCGAATCAGTCGGATCTGAAGATAATCCGAGCCGGCGAATCAATAAAATGTGAAATGTGCAGAAAAGCACAATACCAGAAAATGCCCCAAGGATAAAAAAGTAGAGCAACCTGTGTGCTGTAATTGTCAGGGTAATCACCCTGCAAGCTATAGGGAATGTCCTAAATTCGCTAAAGATTAGCAAACTCAAAAAATAAAATGAAATTTTGTCAGGGAGGAAATATTTTATGCTCAAGTGGCAGCTGGTCGTAGAGCCCCCCCCCCTAGTGTGGCACCTGATACAATCAACCCCCTAAAGAGCAGATCGCTCCAAATAATGAAGCAACTAAATCCGAAATAGGTGAACTATTCGCCTTATTAAGAGAAATTAGAGAAGTCTTTTCTAGTATTAATACATCTGAAGCCATACGGCGCATTAAAAACTGCAGTAGCAGGAAAGACAAAATGTTCCTCATTTCGGAAATGTTCCAAGGAAACCAAAAATAAAGTGTAATGAGTGCCACCCAGGGGCGGGAAAACTATCCATTACTAGGATACTATCAAAAGCCTCCTCACCAAACATGTATGAGCATAAATTATTAACGCACATTAAACAAATTGTATTAACCCATAATTACTAACAAGAAAAAATAATAAAAAAAATAATAAAAATAATAAAATTGAAAAAAAAGAGTAGGAAATTAACCTTGTATACACACACATATGTGTGTGTCTATTGTTAATGTATAACTGTTCTACAGTTAAATATGAAAATAATTGTTAATTGTACTAACAATTCTAATATGTAAATATTGTGAATAACAAACTAACACTTGTATAATTTAAAAGTATCTGTAACTAATTCGTACCTGCTCATGCATGTTCTAGAATCTAAATATTTTTAATTCTAAACCCATATATGGTTATTTTGTTTAAATGATTTATAACTTAAATTTGATTTTAATAATAAATCATTTTATAATTAATAATATCTTATATTTAATTATATCTCTGAAAAATCATTTGAAAAAATTTCTAACAACTAATAAGCCCTTCCCCTTAAGTGCACTGTAATAATTTAAGCCAATCAAAATCAAGTTATAGTTCCAGTAAACTCCTGATAGAAAAGAGGGTAGAGGATCGACGATCCAGGTTCCTCAGAAGCCAGTCTGCCAGCAACCACTCCGTTTTCAGAACTAAACATACAAATCGTATTAGTGTACGCTACTAGTAAGTACCTTAACATGTAAAAGTATTGCTTTTCATTTAATTGATAAAAGTTCTTTTCATTTAATTGATAAAAGTTCTTTCAAAATATGTATTTTTTCTCCCATTTTTCAACATCAATAATTATTTAAAATAAAACCGTTTTTCGACAAAATCCCGAATTTTGATTATCCGATTAGTGTTTGGTTCTAATTAATTCAGATAATTAAAGTTCTATTGCACAAGCATTTAAAAAATTTTAATCAAGAATAATGAATTTTAATATCATTTTAAGCAATTTTGTACAAACTTTTGATAAATTTTATACGATTCATTAACACAATTAATATTTTCAGAAACACAAACGTTGGCCGAACTTTCAAGTAAATAAAAATATAAGCAAAAATGCAAGTGCTTTCTTTTATTTATTAAACTTTTGTAATCACATATATTTCTTAGAAAACTAATGTTATCTAACAAGGGTACATTTTTGTAAATTGTAAGTATAAAACGCGAAGTTTTGAAATTGTTATACTAACATAATCACTTTAGAATAGCGTTTATAGTTATATTTTTATATAAAAGAGAAATCTAATCACTAACAATTTCTCTGAATTTGCTGCTATTCTTTCGGCGTTACTAAGTCTACAAGGAAGTGGATTGTTGAATCATTTAAAGAGGTAGCAATGGTTCTTGAAATTAAAATTGCTTTGCGTAACTCAGAACATTTGGAAAACGGGGAATGAATATAAAGATAAGTAAATAAAATATTACCACCCAAATTTATGGTTTTCAATGTTTATTTTTATTTAGTTATTTTGAAAACATCCTTAAGAAAAAGTTCTATTTCCGAATAGATACCCGTTTTGTTAACATTTTGTAATCTAGCCAAATCTCGTAATGTACACATCTGTGGCGTAGCGAGCATGTTACCTTCTGATAGTAGAAAGCCTGACTCCTGCGTGACCAAATGACTGTGACGTTGCATTCGGAGGTGATACTATATCGTTTACACTTTAGCGGTTTTAGAGACGTCTTTCAAAATATTTTCATCTTGTGTATTAATCAAGGACATGGCTTTTAAATGTTGCGTAACTGCCCGTAAAGGCAATGATGATTCTGGACCTAAGGGTTTTTGCTTTTGACTCACGCATGAAGATTTAAAACGCTAATGAATGCTCGCAATTCCGAGAGAAAACATGAAAGTAATCAAACATACCAGGGTAAATAAATTAATTTTATTTATTGTTTCGTTTGCTTGTGGTTTTTATCTTATTTTATTTTTGAACTTTATAATAACATTAATGGTAATAAAAAATTTCAAATTAAATCAAAAAAAATTTTCCTATGGAATCTTTTTTAAATTTGTTATGCGTAAAATCATATCCTTCAAATTTAAGTTTTCATAAAAAATAAAATTATTATTTATTTTTCGATTTATTAATAATAATAAAATATTTGAGATAAAAAAAAACTGTTATCATAGATTAACTCTAAACTATTTCGAAATCGATTTCAGAATGCATCTTAAAAATTATGTCAAATAAAAAGTCTATTATTAGTAAAGAAAAACTGATATTATTTTGTTGCATGTATATCAGCTTTCTTAATTAAATTTTACTTCTAGGTGTGAAAACTGCATTTCAAACCAAGTGATATTTTAAGAACTAGTGTAACTTTCTATGCGATGAATGGTAATAGAATAGTCGTGATCCTACTATAGTCAAAAATTACATCCTAATGCCTGTACCTTGTATGATTAATAGGTGCCCAAAATATTTAGCAAATAAAGATGTCATCAAGAGAATCCCTTAATTAAATCACCAAGATGTGAAAATACTCAACTGTATGAACCAATTGTTCAAAGTAAAAAAAGTGATTTAGAATACAAAAAAAAATCAAATAAATGAAAATTATGAGGATTATGAAACAGATTTGTATGATTTTTTTGTTTGTCAGAAAATACTGTAAATAAATGCAGAGAGATGTTTTGTGTTTTGTAAAGGAGCAGCTTTTTTTTTAAAAGGTTATATTACTTGTCTTTTGTAATTGGGATTCTGAAGAAATGTAAAATTTACCTAACTTTTGAAACATTTGAAAATGGACATGCTACTGAAGAAGTAAAACTCTTCATAGTTAAATTCAAATTCATGTATAAATAAATTTCTTAAAAATTATTGAAAAAAAAAAAGACTTTATAGTGATTAATGCTCAATCTAAAAAAAGAAAAATTCAAACTTTTCTTAATTATGAAAAATACTATATTTTAATGTAATTTGTATCAAAAATTGTATGTATTTATTTCCTTTTAAAACTAAAATAATTTTATAGAAAAATAAGTATATTCAAATAGTTTATTTTTTTCCATTGTTAACAATGCCTCAAAATAAATTAAATAAAAATGCAATAATTATGTACAGAATTTAATTTTGTTCTAATATATATTAATAATGTATCAGTGTTCTAATGTGCAAAATTATTGGGTGAAATTTTGTTTATTCCTTAGTCAATGTATGTTTAACATTTCAAAATGCCAAACTTACACCATTTTTTAAAGAAACTATTACTGTTTGTTTTTCAAATTAAATTTGTGTATTGTTTTTTAGAAGAAATATAAAAAAATTATGATTATAATAAACTATTTTCTACTTTGCTGTCATTTCCATTTCAATTATGCAAAATATTTATCACCCATTAAATGCTCTAAATCTATCAATACATATGGAATATATTTAGCTAATGAATTAATCATATGTATGATATTTAAAAGATTTTAAATAAATATTTTTAATTCATAATAGATTATGCTGCTAATAATTTTATTTTAGAATAAAACGTAACACCCGAATTTTAAAAAATTCACAAAAATTATTAGTTATGTGTGTGTGTTTATATATGTATATATACACACATAATTAAAAATTCTGCATTAAATTTCATAGACTTGATCTTAATAGGAGTAGAAAGTTTGTTATTCATAATTAAAGTTATACTTGAGTAAATTTTTCATGTAGATGCTGTTAATTTTTTAATATTTTTCGTAGAAATAATATCAATTAACTTAAAAGTCTAAAATTTATTGCTAGGATCTTTTAAACATAAAATCAGTTTTTTCGCAATATTTTGTTCGTAAACGAACGCGGTTGATATCAGCCACCGCCTGATGACGTCACAAGAGTGGTCTGGCTTTCTTAACTATAGAGGGTGATATGAAGTCTGGGGTGAGAATAAAATTCCCATTTTTCAAAATAAGCAGTTGCATATGCAGGAAAAACTCGTAATACGATTGAATGTAATACAAATAACAAAAATAATGAAGAACCCACTTTAAAATTTGTAGATTATTTTAAAGCATCAAGGTATACTAAAATTAGGGAGAAAAAATCTAGTTAAAAAAATCAAAACTAAAAATTTAATTTTGAAATGTGTCAATAGAATAATCGATCGGATTTGTGTGTGGTAATTTATAATTAATTTTAAAAAATGATCCTAAATACATGAAAAAATACAATTTTTAAGCAAGGGGTGTTGTTAATATATACATATTACAGATATAAGAGTAAACGTTCTTATTTTAACAGCAATAAAATAATCTGATATTTTAATTACACTGCTTACATTTTCCTTATTTTTTGAAGAAGTGAATTGATCAATGACTTCATCAGTGTCAATCCTTTTTTTTTTTTTTTTTTTTTCCGTTCTAACTCTTAAAAATGCTAAGTCATTTAGATGATCTTATCCCATAGTTGAACTTAAAACTGTCAGAAATAATTTTAATCTACTGAACGAATGTTCACAAACTAGCAATTCACATTGAAACAATAAGGGTAATTTGAAATACTGTTATCTTATTAGAAAATCATTACAGGGCATTATGATGGTAAATAGCTTCAATATAATTTAACTTCTTTAAAACAAAGATATATATATATATATCCCATTTATATATTTTTATTATCTATATTATATATATATATATATATATATATATAGAAGTATAATAGAGACATAATATTTTCAGTTTCTCAAAAGTGACACACACCGTATATTAGTTCTCCAGTCTCAATAACCTTATACGCTGTTTCTTATTAGAATCTATGATCTTTCTAATGATATTAACACATTTAAGTGATCTAAGGAAATGAAATAATTAAATATTGAATAATTAAATATTGTAAAATGAATAATTTCTTAATACAAAAATTTATATTAAGAAATTTGATCAGTATATTCACATCCTTACTTTCTTCATCTTTGTCTTATTCCTTCTTTTCTTTGTAAGGAAGGGATCCAAGTAATGTTAATTTCACCAGCAAGTGAAAAAATTTTAAATCAAAATCATCAAAATTTTTAAAACATTATTTAATTTTTCTTTAACAATGAAGATTTCTAAAGTTTTGGTTTAACTATAGAATAACTTTTGAAGCTTTAACTGTAGAATGTATATATATATTTAAATAACTTTGTATACTTTTATACATTTTTTGTTCTATGGTATTGAACACGTACAGAGCCAATAATTTAATAAAACTAAGAAGCTAATATTTTCAATTCTTCTAAGGCACTACAGCCTGATTAAGCCAAGTCCGCCCGTCATGGTCGTTGCCATTCTACACATAGCGTGGCCTCTTTATTCATCAGATTAAAGTCCTTTTCCACCAAGTCAAGCTACCTAATTAGTGGTCTTTTGTTTCCCATGGGATTAATAATGGGATAAAAATTTTATTGGGTTTGCATTGCCACACTGGAGCAATTGATTTTGATCAGTCTATTGATTTTCCCTTCAGTTCGTGGGTTCGAATCCCACCTTGGGCATGGATGTTTGTAGTGGTTCGGAATCCACTTTAAATCATAGGTCCCGGTCTAATTAGCCCTCGTGTGCAAAAAATGACCGTGGAGCGACAAACAAACCAAACTAATGATTTTCATCAATTACAAAGTGAAAACATTTTCATTTGCCCGTATTTGGAATGTAAACGAAGAATTGGTAAAACTGTAAACAAGGTCACTTGCAGTTGTCAAAAACTAGAATTCGAAAAAATTTTTTAGAAAATAATTTTTCCGGAAACAATTATATGGGAATGCAGACAGAAAGTGAAATGTGATGCAGTATATATTTTACTATGCCTCGTGACAATTTTTAAAGCCGAAATGAATCCCAGTCCCATATTATTGAAGTGCCAAGATTTCCGGAACTGTGGACATCACTGTATAATTTTTAAAATATCAGACCGTCAGATTTTATAATAAATTCAAATATCGATATACATTATGGTTTAAATAAATTATAAGCGCATTAACAAAGTTTCGAGATGAAATTATCTCAATTATTCAGATCAAAGATCATAACATAAATTAAAACTCTTATTTGGGCAATTCTCAATTCAGTCCTGGCCGAACAAGGCCAAATAAGTTTCTTTTTTATTGAAGTGGACCGGAGACATTGTTTATTCTTAAATTCAATTACAGTTGATCCAGGAATAAGGAAAATGATAAAATATAAAATTTACAGAGTGAAAAAATAGCATTTAAAGCGAATTTTAACAATTTCAGCAATAACACTGAAGAAAATGGAAAACAAATCTTGATTATTGAATCAAAAAGGAGACTAGTGGCAAAGAAATGGATGGGGAGAAAGAAACAGGTAGGGGTCAGAATATATAAAAATAAACAAGTGTTGATTTCTCTAAAAAAATTTAATTCATTGATATAAAGGCTAATTTGAGTATTGAAAGCAAAACCACAATATTTAGCCCATGAATTTAAAATGAAACCATTACAGTGGAAATCAAACATAGTTGAAGCACAAAATTAATAATCATAAAGAAAAAACTAATTATTCCAAGAAATTTTAACTAACTCGTTTAAGTAACATACACGCCATCTCACTGGTGACGTTGAAGATCAATAGAACCTGAAGTTACTCTTAGAGCTTCAGTTGGGAGGCGCCAAAAAATCTCACATGCTCCGAAAATGCCTGAATTAGCTGGTACGGTTTCATCGGACGATTCTGTTTTCAGCACCTGCCAGCGGATATTCCGAAGTCTCTCTATGTGAGCTCAGAACCATTCGAAAATCTCGCAAAAAAATATGTGGCAAATAGAATCACCGAAGTAAGATCTAACGAACAGTGCGCTGGCGCCGGCCAATCCCAAATTGCAGCTAGATTGCCGCTGAAAGGCCACACTAAGAGAAACCTTTACGTGGGAGGCAATATAAAGCACCACATCGACGCCCGACAGTAAATAACAGCGAATTTTATCATCCGAGATTTGGTCTAGAATTATATGGGGCCAATAACACTTATGGAACAAACTTGTTAAATTTCGATTTAGGATAAAGATGCAGGTTTAGCTGGAAATTTCTTATTGCATATGTCCCTTTGCCAATACTTGGAGATGCTTTTTTAAAGAATTTTGGTCTACTAATAGATTTAAAACGCCAAGTATTAGACAATATCACTAAACTCATGCGCAGACTAGAACTTTATCGAACTCAACCGACCATGTTTCAGTTAAGTGTATTTCTAGAGGCTCCCCTTACCATAAAATGTTGGCAGAGTTTCCACGATTAATGAAATATTTCTCCAAAGATTACATTTGTGAAGCACAATATGTGGTTCATTACACAGAGACAACCAGCCCTCTTGTGCACAGCATACAAAGACGTTTAAATCCGAAACTATTTGATTCCATTAAAAGAGAATTACAATTTATGATGGGAGCACGGCATATCTAGATCGTCGAAATCACCCCCGACTTCCCCTCAGCATCTAGTAACAAAAACTTCTGCTTGCATTTGTCCAGTAGGTGACTATCGCCAACTCAATGTGTGCGTAATGTCAGACCGGTTTCCCATACCATATATACAGGATTTTTCCAACGCCCAAAGGTTTTAATACTTTTCAAAAATTGATATTGTATGGGCATATCGAATTCTTCTTTTGGCCTTTCCGAGTTCCCGTATTTAAATTTTTCAAGGATTCATGAATAAAATGCTGATTGAATTCGCTTTTGTTCAATTAGATGATAAATTAATTTTTAGTAAAAATGAACATAAAACTCGCGTACGGATCATACTTCAGAAATTCAGTGAATGTGGATCAACAATTAACATCTCAAAATGCAATTTCGAAGTACCTGAAATTTCCTTTTTAGGGCATTTAGTTTCACAGAATGAAACACTTAAGCCCCTTCCCGACCACACCCTACCCGCAACCTAAAACGATTCTACTTTTTCTGGACATCGTAAATTTTTTCGGAGTTTTCTGCCGAACGTAGCTGCAAACCTCAGTTATTGACAGGCGCAAGGAAAAATTTTGGCACAAAAATCGCATGGACTGATAAAACAGAACATTAATTTCGGAAATGAAAATAATTTAGCATCAGATTTTGCAATCGGGAGAACATTAATAAATAAAAAGCTGAGCACAATTGTAAATATGTATATATAAAATTTATGTGTGAGTGTATATTTCTATACATTATTCACAGACAAGTTTAAAATAACTTCTTTACATCATATATAAATCTGATAAAAGCTACTGACTGTATATCACATATGTTCTTGAATTAAATTAATTTTATTTGTAGATTCATATTTTTTAATTTTGGATGATTATAAGTAATATATAAAATCAAATTTTGCTTTTATAATTTGTATTTGCATTTGATTATTTGTTGAAAAATGAGTATAATTTATATTTCTCAAGGTTTTGCATTTATTTAATTTTAAAATTCTATTTTCCATTTATTTTTCCTTAAGTAAGTGATTTAAAAGCATGAATGCAATGACTTAAAATATTAAAGGAAAAATAATCCGCAGTTTAAAACAACGAAAATTAATACTCAATTCTCTTCAAACTTTTTTGCAAGTTTCATTTTGGGAGAAGTGTGACGACAGAGATAAATGATAGTTGCAAAAACCTTATGTGAATAGGAACATGAATAACCTCATCTTTGAAATATTATGCATGAATTTAAATATTACGCCTGTTAGTTTTAGAATTTTCTTTTATCGTTTTAAAGTTTTCAGTTAAACACAATATAATATCTAACTAAATTAATTTGTGACTTATCTTTAAAAGCGAAAGTATAAACGAAATAAAATCTACGGTCATAGTTTAACCTGATGCATTTAAATTTGCTTTTTTCAGAATTAATGTGAAGCATTGAAAGCATAAATCTATTGTGAAAAATTAAGTGACATGAAAAAGTTTAAAATGATAAATAAAGAAACATTAAATTTATACAGATTGCACATTTTCTATACAATGCATTTTTAAATTTAAAAAAAATTATAAGACAAAAAATTAAAAAATACAAGAATATAATACAATGAAACACATACATTACAATTAAATATACAATCATATATTATTAAAATAATTCAACATTCCATGGAAGTTTTAGTAAAAACAATAAAAATTAGCTTTATAATAATTTTTATTAAAAATATATTCTTTAAAGTAATTTGTAACTTAGCAATAATAATTTTTATTAAAAATATATTTACACGTAGATTTCATACATATGGAATAATTTTTCAATGCGATGGTAACGACGACACAATTTTTCATACAATGCATTTTTAAATAATGATAAAACTAAAATAAATTATATAACAAAGACACAAGAAAATAGTACAATGGAATATATTATTAAAAATAATTCATTTCAATGAGGTTTTAGTAAATAATAAAAAAAAGCTTTTAAATTAATAATTTTTATTAATATTAAATATTTTTTTATTTAATTTGAAACTTAGAGAGCAATGTTCCATTGAAATTAATTTTATATTGAAAATAGAACCATTTTAAGTTTGATATTGACTTTATACCACTCTATTAACAAACAGTATCATTAATTGCCTAACTCCTGTAATGGCATTTTATTTTGCTTATTGTGTTACATTATTAATTACCATTATAAAATATTGATAAAAAAATTTTTGGCCTATAAATAATGAAATATGGCTTTGAAGTGGAAACAGAAGAAATAGGAAAGCTAGAAACAGAGTGTTAGTATAAAAAGTAAAGATTTCCAAAGCCATACTTCTATTTATTAACAAATCCTTTAAAAATTTATATAATTAGAACAAAATCATAAAATCTTTATAAAATTATCGTTCTTCCAAAAAGTTAAATTTTTATTGAAACATTGCTAAAAAATAGACATTCTTCTCACAAGATTATCTTAAACGTAAATTTTAAAATAAATAAGAAAGGGGGAAAATCTATAAGCCCATGCATTTAGCATGATGAAAAAATATTTTAAATAAATTTTCATTTAATTATTTAGCTATAGCTGATTTTTTTCATTAAAATGTTGATATAGTTTTAAAAAGCAACCTTGATATGCAATTAAATTTACAATATAATTTTATACAAATTTACGGTTTCAATTCAATATTGTTAATTTTTACAATAAAGTAAAATTTATTTTCAAAGTTCTTTTAAATGCTAATAATTTTTTAATTAAAAGCATCTATAACAGAATAGGTACACAACATTTGATATATAACGAAACAGCAAATATTTAGTTTCAAATAATAAAGCAATGAAAAAATCTTGTTGAAAAAAAAAATTTAAGACAAGACATTTTAAATCAGTCTAATATATTTAAACCAAATATATTTAAAATAAAGTAAAATAATATAAATAAAAAAGCTTACAACATCCATAGAAATACTGAATCTTTAAAAAGTAAACAAGATTATTTGTTGAATAGATTTTTTACTTACAAAGAAAATTACGAAATCATAAAATTAAAAATTTTGTTTGGAACATTTTCATGGTCAATACTATAAGTGTTGACTATTTTAAAATGTCACTACTAAATATTACATTTTTAAACATAAAATAAAATTTTCAAATTCTTTCCAGAAAAAAACTATTTTCATATATTTCCTGCCAGCATTAGTAGTGATCAAATACAAATTCATCCTCATCGCCAAATATAATAAAATTCATCCTATTTAGCTACATTTTCAATTTTATTTAGTAGTTATAGAATATTTAAAAAGTTTAAGAATGAATAGAAATTTAAAAGAAAAATATAAATTATTTATACTACAGTTAAGCACTTTAAAATTTTTTACCATTTGTCTTCATGAAAACCAACAATAAATGATTGAATCTTGATAATGGACAGACAAAGACATTAAACTGAATAAAACATTTAAATATAAAACATTTAAACATCATATTTCTTCAGAAACATATGCTTATACTCTAATATCAGATAAATGCATTTTATATTAGTATCATTACCAGAGGTTATTTGAATACTAAAATATTTATTAATTTACATTATATATATATATATATATATATATATATATATATATATATATATATAAAACATGAGTAAATTCTGTGTAGATTTTTTAATTTTTCCATTTTCAAATCACTATGTTGCTTGAGCAATTTTAGGCAAAATGGATGATATAGTACTATTTCTTATTTTAAGAATTCCTTTTTTTGTAAAGCATTTAATTTTAACATGACTATGTTATTGTTCAGTCTAAACTATAAAATACTTCACAAAACAAATTACTTCGTTCTATGCATCCATAGCTAGTACATTCAGAAACTTTGTTCAGATCACTTGTGCAGTAAAAAAGATTCATCTATTGAATGATTCTCATATGAAAATTTATAGTTTATACAACTGAAACTTCTTCATTCATTAGTGTTTCTGGGGAAAACAAAAAATTGAGTATCAGCAGATTTTCCTTTCCTATAAAATTGTTCGTTTTATGAATATTTGGTTACATTTCTAAACAGGACATTTTAATTATTTTTCTTGTTTTACGTCATTTCAGTTCTCCCCCCCTCTCTCTCTCATTGTCTCTCAGTAGAAATTTTTCTTGTGTTGTGCTTTTATAGCTTAGTAACCAAGAGTAGCTTCAAGCAGATAGCTGTAAGATTTTCAAAATGTGTGGATGTTGGGTGCAAGTTTCAAAATTATGAGACACTTATTGACAAGAGTGTATTAAAAATACATTAATAACCTAAGGCACAATCAAGATATTATAATAATTCTTTAATAGGTTGGCAACATTTTCTGAAAATAAAAAAAGAATTAAAAGCCAAGATGGAAAGGCAATTATTTGTTCCAATAAAACATTTGTTTCCATTTATTTAAGATATTGGATGGATATAAATGATAAGCTTAGTCTACTTAAGATGCCACCCTATAGTATTTTTAAATACCAGAGAAAACCATTTCTGATTAATGTGAATTTACTTCATTTTCCTTGAATTAACACCAACCCAAACATCATTATGTAATGCATCAATTTAAAAAAAAATTGACAAGACAAAGTTATTTTCAAATTTACTCTTTCTCTTATACTACAATATGACATTTTAAGCTCCTTCCAGTACATAATTTCTTAATTAAACGTACCTTTACAATGAAATAAATTTAAATTTAGCTCAGAAAGCTTTACACAATTTAAGATCTAGAACCAAACGAACTTAAAATATTTCTTTTATTGTCATTTCAAACATAAATTTTATGTATAAACTTTTACTTTTCATTTTTGAAATAAGTCTTTATTTAACATTTTATTATGAAGAATTTTCTTAGAAATATTTGTTAGCATAGAAAAAAATCTAAACCTGTATTTCAAATGTGCATGATCCGCAATATTTTGTAATATCATTTCACACACATAAAATAACAAAGTTTATTATGAAATTACATTTGTGAATAAATTAACATTTAGAAGAAATAGGGTTTGCATTATCCTAATACAGCTAAATTATGATACTAACTATTAACCCCTACGCTATCCTAATAATAAACCTAAAATCTATTCTAAGCTATACTAAGCCTAAATTTAAATCTATTCTAACCTATACTAAGCCTAAATTTAACTCTATTCTAAGCTATACTAAGCCTAAATTTAAATCTATTCTAACCTATACTAAGCCTAAATTTAAATCTAATGTAACCTATCTTATTAATAACTTGCAATATTATGCAAACCCTATTTCTTTCACTGTTAATTTTATTGAGAGCTGCGAAAATTACTCCAGTCTTTAAATATTAGGTCAATGTAATTAAGACAAAGATTAAATTAACAGTATGCGAATAGTTTATATTGTTTTCAGCATTTACAAGTATCTGATGTATATAAAAAGTTTGTATTCACAAATTATTTCACTCAATACATATATGTGGGTGTTATACATAAAGGATGAAATCATAAATAACAAACTTTGAATGTAAGATAAAATTTGACAAGTGTTGCTATTTTTCGAGCACATATATAAAAATTACTTCAGCAAATTTTTTAAAAGATTGTTGCCAAATTTGCAGATTTTTTTTCTCGTGAGCAATTATGAAGGACATTGATTTTCACAAATTTAAAGTGTAATCGGAAGATTAAATTACACAAAGTCGTGTAAGAAAGCCAAGTAGATATATTGAAAAAAGTGCACAATATTTAAGCTTTTTTCAAGTATTAAGTTGCATCCAATAAACAGGAAAAAGTTAGCTAACATTATCATGAATTCAGTTTAAAATTTGACTTTATAAATTAAATGATATGAAAATTACACCAACATTTATTAAAATATTCCTTTCTTTCAGATGTTCTGAATATATTTTTTCTAGAGGCTTAGCTCTTGCAGGTATGAAATCAAAAATTATACACAAAAATTAAGATATTTTTTTAAAATTAAATCATAGAAGACCGATCTTTCCTCCATGACGGAGAAATAGTTGCAGTCTATTGTATAACTGCATGACCCTACTTTTTTTTGCTAGCAGCCATAAAGAAACTGGAAATCTACCGTTGTGAAGAAAAGAATCGATCTTCAAAAAATCTTCCTATTTATTATTGCTACAAGTTGTAAGAGCTTTATTGGGAAGCAGGTTTAACACTTGTCCAGAATTTAATTCAAACTGTAAGTCAGTTGAATGTCTCCTTGTCTTAAAAATGACAGTAAAATAATAAGCTTATGTATTTATCTGCTGATTTTTGTCACATGCACATTTATAAAATTAAATGAATTATGCCCCATGATTGAATAATATACAATTCATGCTGAAATGATTGATTTTAAATGTGATGAACAGAATGACCCGACCGTTATTAACTTCTTTCAAATGAATTATTTCCCATTAATTTAAAAGAATTAATGCAAATAATTTTAACTCCATAAAAAAATAAATAATAGTTTTAAAAAAAGTGTTTTACTATCACAAAATTTAAACCGAAAATTTCTATTCTTCACATCAATAATTCTAAGATACATTTTGATCTTTCTCATATTCATTTCAAGGTTCGTAAAAGGAAATTTTATTTCTCTGTGCAGTATATGATTTACGTGCTTCAATTTATTGACCTAATGCTACAGGAGTCAACTATCACAAACTTATCATTTTCCAAAAATGTCTAAAAAGTGAATTTTTTTCTAACCAAAGGTGTATTATTTACAGTAGTGGGCAGTGTATATTTTAATAAAGCTTTTCTGTTTTTATTTAATCCTAGAAATTCATCAAAAATAAGTTTAATTAAAAAAACATTTAAAGAAAATTTTTTTTTACCATCAACTCATCAGTAATTTATTAATATATTTTGGTACTTACATATGTAGGCTCAAGATATATGATCAAATCATTACAATTTTTATTGAAAGATTCTTATTTTTCTACTGAGATTTTAACTTTCTGATTATACAGTTGTAGAAAATAAATGTAGCATTTTCAAAATAGGTTGTATTTGATTTTTAGAAGTTTTGGGCTTAATTTAAAAAGTATTTTTGATTTTTCTTTTTTTAGTTATAGTAGGTTGTGCATAAAAAAATTGATCAAATTAGAAATTAACAACTGGCAATGAATACTGATATAAAAATTGTAATTTTAAATTAAAAAGAATTTTTCGTTTAAGAAAAAAATTCTTTTGGATTTAAAATTCATATTTCAAAAAATTTTTGTCATTATTCACCATCTGGTTACAATTCTCTAAGAATTATATTATTCCATGCATATAATGTAAAAGGAAACTAAGCATACAAGTAAATATTTTCAGTTGAAAAGGTTTATCAATTATTTCAAGAAATATATTTTATTCAAGTTTAATAAGGCTCTCTTAGTTAAATAAAAAAAAGTATAAATTTTAAGTTATAAGATAATACTTCTGTATTTAAATTTTATATGTGTTCCTTTCAAAGTTTTTGTATAAAGAGTAATTATTTTACTTTAAATAAAAACAGAAAATATATTGAATGCACTAAAAAAAAAAGGCTAAAATATCATACAAATTTCTTTAACATATGAAACGCTTTTGATCACTACTAATGTTTATACCATCAGAAGACTTTGGTTTGGAATTTTAATAGGGTTATATAATCTCTTTCAACTATAATAGCGAAAAATTACATTACTAAACTAACAAAATGCCTACCAATCACACTGTTACTGTCTTCCTTGACCTTTCTAGGGCATTCAACAGTTTGGACTCAGAAGCTCAAATTGCATGTTAAATTCAGTATTTGTGGAAGAGTACTACCTTGGATTTATGATTTTCTGAGAAATAGACACATTAAGGTAAAATTCAACAATTCAACCTCGGGTAGTTTTAAAATAAGCCAAGGCGTTCCTCAAGGCTTGGTCTTGAGCTCCCTGCTGTTCACACTTTTGCGGAAATTGAAAAGGTTATTCCTGAGAACAGTGAGGGACTTTTCACTAATGATATTGTTCTTTGGGGTTTTTGCTCTGATATTGAAAAGGTGAAGGAACATGTGAACCAAGGTTTGACTAACATGTGGAGCTTTGCTGTGGGCCACAAATTAAGTTTTAATCCTTCAAAGTCTATTGCAAGTTTCTTTAAAACTAATAGAAAATTATATAATTTTCGACAGAAAGTCTTGTTGAACAATCATTCCCTTGAGGTTGAGACACATCCAAAGTATCTGGGCTTCATATTGGATCCTGAGTAACTCACTTGGAGCACATCGTTTTAAAAGCTATAAAACTTCTTAAAATTTTTAAATGCATCTTGGGCTGTGATTGGGGTGCAGTTGCTAATACCTTGAGAGACACCTATGTTTCTCTTATTTGCCCCACCTTAGAGTACGGCTTCCCCATCTACATTATGCCTCTCGTTCAAACCTGCAGGGTCTTGAACGTGTACAACATTGTGCTGCAAGGATTATTACTGGTTTTCGCAATTCTTGCCCAAATGATATTGTGCTTTATGAGGCCAACCTACATCCTTGAGTCTTAGGAGAAATACATGTTTTGGTGAAGTATTACAATAAGTTCTCTTGTTTTGGCTTTCATTATCGTACCTCTTGATTTCAGAGTTCCTGAAGTAGTAACCAGCAGCTCAATCGTGGAAATCCTTTTGGACAGATTGTTTCTGATAACTTTATCTTTTAACACAGAAATACTAATTTTAGAGATAAAGAAATCTTTATCTTCATCTTGCTTCAAATTTTCAGGTCGTTCTATATCTTTTTGAATCTTGAAGTCTTAATACCTGGAAAAGTTAAACAAATATAATTCTAGCTAACACCTCTTTAAAAATTACAGTTGAAATCATAAAATATTATCCAAAAATATACAGCCTTTATTGATCATTTTGAGTGTTTGTTGAAATTATAATACACTGCACAGATAAGGAAGAAATGAATAAGAACAAGAAATATATGATTATACACATTTACTAAAAAGAAATGTCTAATGTTAACTTAATAGTTCTCATTTTGTTTTGCATATAAAGAAAGGACTGTATCAATTATTAAGATAACACACTAACATTAAAAGAATTATTACTTAAAACTATCATCCTTGTATTCAAAAATAAGGATTAAAAGTCTTAAATGCTATTAAATATAATTTTTTTTTAAAAAAAAAAGAATTTGTTTTATAGTTTCAATTTCTTTTTCATTTACTTCAGGAATATTCTATTTTCACTCATATTTCTAAGTATCCATCAATTACTAAGACAAAAGTAGTTAGATGTGATGAAGAAGGAATTATATTAGATAATAAATCCTAAATATTTGAAAACTCAAAATGGAAAATAAATTGAAAGTTCTGATTAGTTTACCATTCAAACATTGAGTGAATGATTATGCATTTATAATTATTAGAACTTTTTTTTTTTGTTACTTTGCTCCATTAAAGTTATAAATTTCTTCAACTTGATTCAATTTGGCAGTTTATTTCTTCCAAAATCAAACTGTGTGTGTATATATATATAAATATATAATACCATATATTAAATATATATATTATATTAAGATATAATTTATAATCTGTGAATAACTGAAGCTTAAAAGCTCTAAAATTATTAAACATTACCTTCAACTTTTAAGAGATTCAAATACAAATGCAGAACTGAAAGTAGCAACAGCATTCTTCGATTGATTTCTTGTTGCTTCATAACTTCTGCTTATGAAATAAAATGTTTTCATTACTCTTTCAAGTATTTACTGTCTGGTTGTCTAGCTATGTTTGGATAGCAGGCAGCTCATTTTATAAATTATCAACTGAAAAAAATTTGTGACAGTTACAAAAATGACAACTTGGTATTAAATGTAAAAAATTTATTCATGCACAAAATCCCTTTGACTTAAAATATTGACGAAAATTCCCCAAATGGTCACCAAGTGATTTCATATTCTTGACAATGTAAAATATTTAAACATTATTTCTTGCAAAGTTTATTACAATAGAGGTGTTTAAAAATACAATCGGGGTCATATTACAACATTTTGATAATTGAGATCTGGCAATGCAAAGCTGATCTAACATTAGATGGAACATAATTATAATAGAGTTTGTAAATAAAGTTTACGGTAGTAACATTTCAACATCCTTAATTTAAATTGTTTAAAGAGTTTTAGTTAAAACTACATTGATTACATATTAAAGTACAGATTTTATTTCCAGGCATTCACCGTGTAGTTTTGTAGCTGAATTTAAGTTGGTAAACTGAATCTTCTAAGTATTAATCAGACATTTAGTTCTCCAGAACATACTAAGTTTGAATTAAACCACGAGGACAATTTTTTCAATATTTTCTTGGTTTTAAATATAATTTGAGACAGTTAAATTTTCAAAATCATATTTAATTTCAAAGTCTTCGATTTTTCAAAAAACTATATAACAATAATTTTAAATATCTTTTTGTGGCAGTAACAAAAATATTTAAAATAAAAACTCCAGAAATTTTATTATTTATATTGTAAAGTAGAGAAAGATATATTAGCAATAATTTCTTGTTTGAAAATGAAATGCAAAATTGTTAACACCTTTTCTTGATCAAAGGGATTTTGCACATTTACTAAAAGATGTATATACAGAGACTAGCTCACTTACCTCCTTATTTCCTGATTTGATTTTACCATAACATTATTTCCTCTTTACTTAGGTGCGCTGAATTAGAATTATCCTTGTGAACATATTATAATATATTTCAAAATTCAGCTGAAAAATAATAAAAAATTTTGTTACCAATTTTTTTGCCTGATTAATGGGATTAATGCAAATGTAGAAATAAGCCATTAGCTGTTGCACTTACCTTTTTTTTTTCTAAAAATGTATTTGATCTTGTCAGCATAAAATCCATCATGCTTTAAAATTTCCCTGAAAAATAATAAGTATTATAAGGTCAAAACTGAAATTTTCTGTCATTCAATTAAAGGCTTCGATAAATATGATATTCTAGCATCAGAGTTTGTACAAATTTTCTAGAATGAAATTCTAGTTTCCCAGAAGTCAAATCAAAAATTTCCAGTAAGTAACAACATTTCTGTTAAATTTATATTTTTTAATTTCAAAAAATTTTTCATAACTAATTATAAATACACACTTGCCCGAAAAAGTCTGCGTACAAACGCACAGTAAACTAAAGAGAATAAAAATACATTATAACGTCAAGATCAATTCTATTTTAAATAAAGCTTTTCCTTAAATATCAGTAACAATTTCAGAAAGGTAGTGTTAAAAAATAATAATTTAAAATTTTGTGAAAAGTTATCAGAAAAGTTTGTGACCTAGTACAAATTAAAAAAATATTTGGAAATTAATCTTTTTTTTTCCATTTGTGAGCTTGTATGAAATGTAAAAAATAAATGCAGACAATTTTTCTACTTATTTATTTTAACTCTGGTGGTAATGCAACAAAATAGAATAAAAAAACATTGTTTTGTGTTTGAATGATACAATAAAAATTGCGAACAAGTACTTAAAATGGATTCTAAAGGAAAAGAGACCGTTCCCGATGAAAAAAATCATCTTTGGACAAAGGAATAAGATAAAGCTCCTTCAAGCAATTGAAAACATAGTTGGAAAAACTCGTTTTTCTAGTCAAAGGGTAATCAATAATTCTGTCAGTAAGTCATCAAAATCTGTTATATAAAAGCCTCTGAGTAACAGACCATCTAAGCTGACTTTGCGAGAAATGATATGCATTCTAAAATCCTTACAAATCTTATTAATACAGTAATCTTATTCAAAGATTACTGTATCTCAAATAGAACTTAATTTTTTAATGTTTCTCTAAAATATCATCTTCATAAAGATACTATACTAAAAATTCTGAAAAAAAGTGGCTTTCATGGCCATGTAGTTCATTGAAAGCCATGTATTTAAACTGTCAATAAGCAAAAACGTTTAAATTTGCCTGTAAGTATATTAATAAACCTTCTTAGTTTTTTGACATAATACTCTCTAAGGAAAGCAAATTTTGTATCTTTTGCATCAAAGAGTATAAACTGGTGTGGAGAAAACAAGAGATACTGCTTTTGAGAAGCAGAAAATTTGTGTCTGCAGTTAAAGACGTTAGTGGCATAATGATTTTGGGGTGCATGGCAGCAAACAGAGTTGATCAACTTTTAAAGACTCAATGTTAGATCATGTGGGATATCTAAACATATTAAAAGAAAATTTGAAGCAGAGTGCACAGGAGTTGAACCTTGATGATGAGTTTCGTTTTAAACAAGAAAATAATGCAGAACACACTGCCCACAAAATAAAGCTCTGGCTGTTGTACAATATCAAATATCAGTCACATACTATTCAAAAATCGCCAGGCTTAAATAACATTGAACATTTATAGGACTTATTGTAACACAACATAATATCAAAATATGCTAAAAAGAGTAATTATGATGGAATGGAATATTTCATTACCAGAAAACGCCAAGCTAATTCAGTCTATGCTTAAGCGATTGGAATGATTGGATTATTAGAAAAATCAACATTCTTTACATTACTAAATTACACAATATATTATATTTGTAATGGGCTCTTTTTAGTTTACTTTCCAACTCTTTTAAAACTATTCATTTCACATACATATTCTAGATTTTTCTTTTTCTTTACTCATTCAATAGATTTTTACAATTCTTGATTATTTATGCATAAGCAATACTCTTATTAAAAAAATGATAACTTTTCACCTGTAAAGCTTTTGCTTTTAATGCACGATTAATAGTGAGTAATACAACTTTCTTCTCTGAAAAACCAGTTATACCTGCTTGATTTTGTAATTAATTTTAATTTACCAGTTCTTTCAGCTTTCTCAACAATTCATATTGTAATCCACAATACATTTCATTTTCAGTTGATCAGTGCTCTTTACTTTCTTTCTGTCATTAATTGTGCTTTGACATTCTAACAGTCTTTTAATTCAGCTAAATACAATTTATACTTAAGCTAGTACCAGCAGCAAAGCTACAAGTAGGACTCTGTTAATAATTACATTGTTGAAATACCCTATGTTTCAGACATGATCAATGATACACAGCCACAATTAATTTATTTAAATTTCTATTCAACAGATAGAAACAATTTTGCCATGAGAGTATAAGCTATCTCTATAGGATCAAATTTCTCATCAATACGATCTTGAAATTTTAGTGGTTGCAATAATTTCCTCAAAAAATTACAATTCTTCTCCCCCCTCCCCCTGCTAAACCAAGGAAAAAGCATTTTTGAGGATCTGATCATTGGAAAGACACTTTCCATTAAACATAAAATCCTTTCAGCCTTTATATTTCATTGATAAATTTATCCCTTTTCTCTTAAATATATGTAATTTTTACCAAGAAAGATATGGAAAATACATTTTAATTCATATATTTTACATTTAAATATTAATATTCAGTGAATTTTATACAATATAAAACTCAGAAACAAACAGAAAAAGACTCAATTAAAATAGCCTCTACTAATACTACATGTCAATCTTATTGGTGATTACTCTTCACTTCACTAAAAACACAAATCTAAATGCTACATCAGGTCTGGAGTGACCAGGAAGATTTGGTAGCTGAGTTAGATTTCTATTTTTAGTCAACAGCTATGAATACTCCAACCTAATATCAACTGTTTCGACATCTAGTGATAACATTTACATTTAAAACTCAGAAAATTATAATATTTTTTGGCAAAACAAATAAATGCATCAAGGTAAGGAAAACGTTACTGGATAATTCCCGATTTTCATTGAGTTTCTAGGAGATTTATGAACCCTGTATTATTCCTCTCAAATGTGCCATGTATGTATTTAAAGTTTGATGTTTTAAAGCCATGTTTTCTGTATTTAAAGTTTGAGAAATCCCAAACTTTAAATACAAAAATCATTACATAGTCAAATCGTTTTTTATGTTTTGAGGGTCATTTCAGACCAGGAAATACTGCTTGAAGTAGATTCTAAAGCACTACATACATTCAAGCCAAACTAAAACAAAGTGAATTTTAAACACACAAACTGTTAAACCAAAGGTTCTAATTATTCAGCTGCCAACTCATATAATTTTTCAAGGCACTTTGTAAAATTTGCAGGTGTATTTATTAATAAAATGCAAATACTTGAACTAGCAATTTTAGAATACTTCAAGTTTGTGATTTGATGCATTAAGCAAAAAACTGAGTAATCAAACTCAGTGCTACAAACGCAACTATGAAAATCACATGAAAATGGTCATACTTGCACCTCTTAGTTTAAAAATGTTTTAAATTATTAGCTTAAATAGTATTAGAATATATGTATGAAGCATCTATAAAGTTTCTACGCATTGTTCAATTTAAAACTGGTCACTCTTTGCTCAAGAATATATCACCTATTCCCTCTTTATCTGTGTTTTAATACAATATTATCTGTATAATACATATACCTGCTAACTTTGGAGGAAAATATCAGTAGATTCTGTTGATTTTGAGAGAGAAAAAAATCAGGGGACAGTACTATTGACATTTTTGCTTGAAACTGAATGTTTAAAATGGAGTATTGCAATCTTATTCTTTAGATTAACATAAACCATGCTCCAAATATATAAACATATTTTGTGTTATCTTAATACTTTAATAATAAAATATTTATCAACTTCATAAAGGCACTATGAAAAATATAAAGCATTTAAAAAATTAATTTCAATGTTTATGTCCCAAAATTTATTTTATAATGCAACTTTTTTAGCACCAGTGCAATTTATAAGTACTAAGCTTATAAAAATTATATTAAAAAAACAATAGATTATTAAATAAGTTTAATACAGGGACTTACTTAATAATACAATTCAAATTTGAATAACTCATGGCAATTATATTTTTTACATATGTTGCTCACTTAGTTTTAAATTCTAAATTAAATTGTAAATCAAAATTGTTCACTTGTAATACAATTTTGTATTTCTGTAAAATGCCAAAATGATAATATCTGAAGAGAAATTTACAATAATTGGGGAAACTTTCACGGAAAAATTCCCTTAATATCACAAAAAGGAATTCTAAGTGACTAATTTCATAAGCATGAAGCAACTAGCATGAATTTCATAAGCAAAGGAAGACTAATTTCATAAGCATGAGTCTTTTTTTTTAAATTTTCCTCGGCACAAATCTCAATTTCCTCCTACATCAGTGGTGGATACATTAGTTCTTCCTGCCTGCATTCCTTTGTGTCTCTCTTAAAAAAGGGTTTTAACAATTTTTGAAAAATTGTTTTTCTTCCGCCAGGAATATGGTTTTACATTTTCCATACAGTCTGTACAAACGTCAATATATAGTAATATCTTAAATAATTTTACTTCGCATACGATTTCTTTTTAACTACCTTGTGGGAGAGACAATAGTTTCAGTATCAAAAATAAAAAACGATTTTAACTTTGTATATAATATTTATTAAAACGTGCAAACACTAATTCTAAACAATACTTTCCAAAGACAGAATTTTGGAAATCGCTCAATTACTTCTTCCCCCCTTTCATAAGCATCTAAGCATTGTATTTCAAAATTTGTGTCACTGCGAAATTCAGACAGTTGGCTATGACTAAATACCATATCTATATTAAATATATTATTTAAAATATAGGTAATTATTTAATATAGAATAATATAGAGGAACTTAATTTAAAATGCATCCTTAAAATTATTATTTTTATATTTGATATACATTAAAATTAAGTTAAATTATGAGAAATAAAAATTTCATACTACAATCTGATTTATCTATTTAAATAAAAAAAAATTCATATTTATAAAGCTTTGTCACACATAAAAATGCACGAAGCATGTCACTGATTGATTAAGAATACGAAAACTTACAGGAGTAGGAATAAGATAAAAGGAGTTCTAGCTCAGTTCGCCTTTTTCGTTTAGGTTGCTGCACCACTCTAATCAAATTAGGGTCTGAAAAAATCATATTATTAAACAAGGCATAAAACTGAAAATATGTACATAATTGAATATACAGGTGTATCTATCATGTGTGTACACATGCATATATACACATAGATACACCTGCACAACTACAAAAGGTAACTAAATTCACTTATTGGAAAGTAAACTGAAAATTTACCTGGTAGGAATCGACCCGCACTATCTCGCAATCTCATGCACTTCCTTTTGGGGGGCCGTCCTCTGCACCGACCCTGATTTTGAGGCATAACAGCAGCAGGAGGCAAGGGAGAATGCCTTGGGGATGAGACTGGAGTATCGACAGATAAGCTGGATTCTCCAGCATGCAAGGAAGGTGAGCCATAAGTAGATGATTCTGATGAATCTGAAAGACAATACAATAAGAATTAAATAGAGTGGAATATTTTGTAATTTCTAATATAATTTGGATTAGGCAACAGTGTCTTCATTTAAGTTTGATATATTTTAAGGTAGTTAAGAAATAATATACTTCCATTTATATTACCATTTTAATTATTACTAATAACACTATATTAATTATGCAGCATAAAGTAAATGAAATTCAAGCATTTCAATAAGCAACCCTTTGATAAAAGTTATTACCATCCATATTTAAAAAAATACAAACTGATATCTTGTACACTTAAAATTATTTTGATTACTTAAAAACTTAAAAAAAAAAATTATTAAATATATATATATATATATATATATATATATATATATATATATATATATATATATATATATATAATTTTAAACCTGATAAAGGAACTAAGTTCACTTATGTAAAAATATTTTTTTTATCTGCATAAAAAATAATTGGGTACTCAGAATGAGTGATTTTTAGATATTTTGTTAAAGCTACTGAAATATACTTTAGCATTATACTTTTATGTATTAAATGTTACTAGCTGTGTCACTAACAGAAATTCTGTAAAAATTTTTAAGAAAACATACATCCTGATTAACATGTATCAATCAAGATAGCATGTACTCATTGTTACTTCTACATCAACTATAAAGCTCAACCTTATCTTTATTGTTGTTCTATTTGTTATAAATAAATATTCATTGTGTTGGACTTGCTGTGTTTTTATCTCTTGTGTAAAGAAGTTTGAAACATTTTGTGTAAATGTTACTAGTAATTTTAAAGAGGTTATGGGCAAAGGATTATGCCTATGTTTAATTTCAATTCTTTTTAAAACAATATTTAAGTCTAAATAAAATTAATTTTTATTGAATTTGTGTGTGTTGCTATTAAATGCAACACAACCCAAGCCATTTGTTTATCCTAACCTGGTCATCAAAAATCCAAAAGGTCATCATGGCTACACTTGATATTTTATCTATGAATAAAATTCGATGGAAAAAATTATGCTCAATGGCGATTTCATATAAACTGTGCATTAAAATCAAAATTAGTGTACAATGCCGCAAGAGGAGCGAAATTTAGGCCTGGCAACGGCATCGAGTTCGAGAAATGGGAGAAAGATGTGATTGCTATGTTTACACGCATCACAGAGAAGGAAATGAAACAGGTAATGCTGATTGAAAGCTACATATTATATGATGTATTGCTAAAACTAGACTCACTATTGCAACAAAAATCGGACTTTAATAAGATGTTGCTGTTAAAAAAGTTCCATCAACTTAAAATGGATACTAATGAGACAGTAGTTCAATAAATAACCTGAGTAGAAAATCTATTAAATTTGACAACCAGATTGATTGATGAAGAAGCAAATGTAGCTGAAAGGGAGCCAAATAAATAGGTATTCATCACCAATTACACAACACTGAGATTATCAGGAAATCAGAAGTCAAGAAATAATCAAAATCCAAAACAGACAAGTTGAACATAGTTTATTTTTGCCAAATGAAGGGCCATTATGCTAAAAAATGCCGATCCCAATAACAAAAGAAACAGAAACTACACTAATTATCAAGCTACCTCGAATGACATAAGTTATAATGCATTTAATGCTGAAGTGCAAGAAATCGAAAATTGTCTAGACTAGTGGATACAAAAAAGTGGTGCATCAGCACCACTTTCTCAATCAGACTTATGATTTGCAGTCATTGCATGAATTTTAAATTAGATGGTCATGATAAAAGTAGTCTTGGAGACAACGCAAAGATTCCAATCTATGGTAAAGGTGAGGTAAGAATTTTGAATTTCATAATACCTGTATTGAAGGTTTAATAACAGACACATATTATCTGAAGGAGCTATAGCAAAGAAAGATATGAAAATTATCAAAACAGGCAATTGTGCTGAAATTTATAACTGTCATGATAAACTTGCCACCTCAGCAATTCCCACATCGAGTAACTTATATGAAATACTATTCAAGACCATTAAACCTGTCCAAGCTAATGTAGCTGTTACAGACAATATTAAATTGTAGCATGAGCGAGTGGGGCACATCAATCTTAAAGCTCAGAAATAATTAAGTGAAAAGTGGATTATTGATAAGTAAGACATCTCAAAATCTGATACCTTTTTTTGTGAAGACTGCCAGTATGGCAAACAGCATAAGCTAACGTTCAGTGATAGAAAGCACAAATTCAGCAAACCTGGTGAATCCAATTTACACTGACTTGTGTGATCCGATGTCAACATTGCTGGGTGGTGCAAATTATTTTGTAATTTTCAAAGATGATTTTAAAGGTTATATTTTTGTTGCATTTCTCAAACATAAGAGTGATGCATTAGTGCATTTCAAAAACCTATGTGAAAACAAACATTCTGTACAAAAATCCTTAGGATTGATAATAGGAGGTATATCAATCATAATTTTAAGGATTTTCTCAACAAGAAAGGCATAGGGAACTTTAGACCACAGCTCCTTACACACCTCAACAGAATGGCAGAACTGAGAAAAATATGAGAATTATAATAGAAAGTGCTCGGTCAATTCTATACAGTAAACATTTGTTGTTGCTTTTATGGGGCAAGGCGATAAATACACTTATGTACATTCTTAACCATACACCTACTAGTCAATCACCTAAATCTATGCCATATGAATTGTGGACAGATAATCAGTATCACAAAGCCATTTAAGAACTTTGGCTTAGAAGCTTATTTGCATGTGCCTGATCAACTCAGTAAAAAGCTTCAACCAAAGAGTAATAAAGTAATTTTGGTGGGTACAAAAGGAATGCAACAAATTACAGACAGTTTTATTCAGTGTCAAAAGTAATAAAATTTTCAAGGAATGTCATATATGATGAATTCTCAGGTATATACCAGAGATTTATCCCCAACATAATTTCAATAATTAGTTCTGGTAGTACCACTGAAACAGAAGATTAAATGATTGACTAAACAGGTACATTTAATGCATCAATAGAATGAAAATGAAAAAGCACATTCCTACAATTTCAGACCCAGACAGAATTTAAGAATCTCTAAACGTTATGATGTAAATGCCACTAAAGTTCAAAATCATATGAGAGTCAATTATCTACAATCAATCAGAAAATTGGTTAGAAGCAATGAAAGAGGAACAAAATTCCTTAAAGAAAAACCCCTGGCAGTTGGTAGAATGTCCTAAGGAGAAGAATATTATTGGGTATTTAATATTATGTACCTACCATGTGGAAATATTAATTTAAAACGCTCAGTGTATGCCAATGGTCAATGAATGTGCCAAAAACGCTCATTCTGTGCGAAAGGGTTTTCCCAAATGGAGGGAATTTATTTGTGGGTTATTGTGATGCAGATTTTGCTGGTGATATGGACACCAAAAGATTCATAAATGGATGTTTTTTTCCTGTCAGGTGATGCTATTACATGGTGCACAAATACACAGTCTTCTATGGCAAAATCAACAAGAGTCAGAATATGTTGTTGCATCTACAGCTGTAACGGAAATTATATGGTTACAATTTTTATATGATTTTACTCGGTAGTTTGTATGTGGTGCAAGTCTTGTATTGCATATTGATAATTAGAGTGACATCAAACTCAAGAACCCAGTTTTTCACAAACGTACCAAACACATAGATACCACTTTATTCATGAAAGATATAATGACAAAACAGTGGAAATTCAACATTTCAGTTCTCATGATCAACTAGCTGATATCTTCACAAAAGCTCAATCAAATGGAAACGTTTAGTGAATTAAGAACTCTGAATTTAGTAGAATAAATCCCCATAGCAGGAACTGGAAGGAGTATTAAAATTTAATACCTGCATATCATGATTGTTACTTCTACTTCAACTATAAAACTTAACTTTAACCTTGTCTTGTTTGTTCTCTATTCTTTATAAATACACTCAAGTCCATAAATTGAGGATAATGCAAGTTCAGGCAAAGAAAGAAACAGAAGCAAAACAAATGAATTATTTGTAAAGTTTATTTATCATACAAATGGTAAAGAACGAAAAAGATACTATATGTTAGATACCATTAATAAAAATTGCAATTTTTATTCCCTTGAGCAAATTTTAATAAAGAACTTATTTACAAAAACCAATATAACACGGTTTGCACAATGGTTAATACATAGTATGCCCCCCAGACGATGCAACATAGGCCTTGCAATGCCCAAGTATGCTAAGCATCAAATTATCAAAATGATCTTGGGGAATATTACACCGTTCATCAAACAATGCTCTCTGAATTTCAGGTAGACATGTGGGAAAGGGTTGATGGGCTGCAATTCATCGCCCATGCATGTCCCAAACATGCTCTAGTGGAATCAAGTCAGGTAGGTATGCTGGCTAGTGCATACGGGTGATATCCTCCAATTAAAGGCATTCGTCTACAATACTTTCATTGGGAATATGGGTGTTGTCATCCATAAACAGAAATTGCGCACCCATGGCACCTCAAAACATCTGTACATGTTGTTCCAGAAAGGCATCTAGATAGATGTGACTTGTCATAGTTATATTCTTAACATGCAGGTTAGTTCTGGAACCCAGAATAATTCCTCCCCAAACCAGCAATCCTGCACCACATAACAGTGCCATACAATTGTGTTTTCTTAGTAATAATGGATACTTGGTCTTCTCCATACGAAAGTCTGGCTAAAATTAGACTGAAAGCTAAACCTGGATTCGTCGGAAAACATCACACAATACCACTGTTGGGGTGTCCACAATGCATGCTCTCTAATCCAGGCTAACCGAAGGGAGTGAGTTTTGATAAGTGGAACACAATTGACAGGCCTATGAGCATTTAGATCAATGTGCCATAAAAGCCTGTACATGGTCGTCCTTGAAACTTGAGGTCCTGCTGTGGTTTTAGGTGTTGTGTAGAGAAGTTTACTAAAAAAAATTGTGTAAATGTTCCTAGCAATTTTAAAAATCATGTAAAAGAAGTAATGTTTTAAACTTGCAAACGGTAAATAATAATATATTAATAGAAAATTTAATTTTTATTAGGTAAAAATAAGATTCATTTTTTGTTCTGCTTCATGAATTATATTAACATTCATAGTTAAGTTTTAATTGTTATTAATTTTTTACAGAAAATCACTCTCATTTAACTGCTTGGATTAAGGAAATAGTAGCCAAGAGTGAATCTACACAATTTTATTCACCGGAAAGTGTAATTAAAAAGCCAAAAGGGTCATCAGAATTTAAGTGTATTGATTAATTCCATTACAGCTATTAATAAAGTCAAAGCATGTGCCATATAACTTGTACCTGTTTGAGCAGCATTTGTGGGGAGGTAGACGTTAAGTACAGATGTCTTCTGTTACACACAAAAATAAGATGGTTATCCAGAGAAAACTTGCTAATCTTAAGTACTTGAAATGTGAGAGCCTTTGCAAAGATTTCTCTTAAAAAGAAGTCAACACTGAGAGCTCATTTTATTGACAAACTTGCTTACCTGTGAAACATTCAGCTGCTGAATGATCTCAATCTGTGCCATCATGAGAAAATGACATCTATTTTCAAGTTGGTCGACAAAGTTGCTATATGTAAAGACAACCTGGAGTTGTATGAACAAGGCATGAACAGGGGATATTTGGACACATTTCAGACATTAGAGGTGATTTTGGGCATGACTGAACTTGAATATCAATTTCCTCAGTTGGGGCATCATCACCTGTCTCTAATTTTAAAAAAAATGCTAGTTTGCACCACAATTGCGAGCTATTTGTCAACAAACCAGGAAAATCTAGTCTGTACAAAATCAACTGCTGGAGATTGCAACCTTAAAACTACGTTCAAGACACCAACTCTGCAGTGACTTTCATTGAGAACACCACAGACTCGCCTGAAGTTGCCGCCACAGCACTTAAATCTCCATTTTCAAATTTTTCCGACAACCTATCAGCCAGAAGTTGTGTTTTCTGCAGTAAGAGCAATAAAAACAAAGCAATAGAATAAACTGGACATAAGCAGCCCATTTTGGGTGTCATTAATTACCCCTAGATTGAACCCTTCACTGCTAAGAAAAATGCTCATGGTTATCACTGATTTAACATTCTAGTAAATTAAAATTGTATATACATTTTTTAGTGTAACTGTATTTTATTTTCAAGGCATGTTTAAATACAATTAAATTTAATGAATCAAAATAATCTAAAAAATGATAAAAAGGTTGAAAGAACACTGCTATAGATAATTCATTTTTCCCATATCTTTTTACTCCTTATTCTATACCAATGGCACATACTATTAATTTAATAGCATTCTACTTGTTTCATATCGTCTATATATAAGTATTATAACCAAGTATTGCTTTCTTAAAATTTTCAAGTGTGAATTAATGCACCAGAGTTACAGGTTATCTTTGATGTCTTGTTGAACAAAAAATATTGAAAGATAGTTTTCAAAAATCTAATTTTGTGATTGAGGGGCACCAATACAATAACCAATAGGTAGAGTACAGAATCAATTCTCACTCCTAAATATGAAACATATTTGTAAATAAAAGAAATCATGAATACTTAGAATTAATCATTAAATATTATTTTACTTCAAAAGCCTTTAATGAATTTACAACTTAAACAGAAAAAGGTTATTTAATCAATATTCTTTACATTACTAGATTAAAAATTGCATAAAATAATTAATAATTTAAGTTTTTAAACATTTTTTATAGATTCCTATTAAGTATTTCAAGGTATGTATAAAAACCTTTTTATAAATATACTTACTAAGAACAAATAAAACAATTAAAATATTCCTAGGAGTTCAGCAAGAGCTAAAATCATGATATAAATTTCTGTTTTGATTAAGGAAAAGGCTTCAATACAATTGTTTTCTCAAAAAGTAGAAAATATTAAATGTACACTATATATATTTATATAGTTTTGTGAAATCTTATAACTCTTAAAAAATATAGGAGCAGAATCAAATCTACACGTATGCTTCAGATATCACCCTGAAACCTTTACCAATCAAAACTTAATTTTATTAATAAATTGCAATACTGGAATGAAAATCCTTATCAAGAGTGTACTGCTGCATTCTAATGTGTCTTTATAAAATATTGCAATATACTAGCCTTGATAATGATTCAAAACTTTCATATTCAAAACAGATTGTTTCAAAACTTGTATATAAATATTATAAATGACATTTTACACCAGATTTTAAATTTTACTAACAAAGTGTTGTAAAAAAAAATAAAGTTAAGCAAATTAAATTTTAAAAGAATTTAGTTTTGACCTTTATACTAGAGGACTAATTGGACCATGCCCATAATTCAAAGTGGATTCCAAATGGTAAGAATACAAGCCAAATAGTGGAAATGAATATATGAACTTTTTAATCAAAGAGCCTAGCTATAACCACTCAGATTTTAGATCAGTAAATTTAAAAAATTATTCAATAAAGCAAAAAGGATAAATTTAAAGAAACAAAATCAATGTAAACTACAAAATACTATACTATAATTGAATTATATTGGCTTATGAATCTTTAAAATAAGGCTGTTCAACAGCTGAATGAGAAATTGTGCTGATCATATGCACTTAATAGAAAATCAATAAGCAAGTCAGAAGCTTCTATATTTGCAAATCAGAAATTGTAAATGAATTACTTCTCCATTAAAATGTGAGAGGTTTATTACATTCAGTGATTATAATTTCAGTCAGTATACAATAAATATTACTAAAAAATAATGAATGTTTTACAATTGTAAACTTTCAATTCACATTTATAATTCTTTTGAATACAGTTCTCAATAAAATTTCTCAGCTATTGGTAAATAAGAATTACATTGTTTAAAGCCTAATAGTTCAATATAGTAATGCCTAATAGTTAAGCAGATAGTTTGATGGTGGAAGTGATTGTTATTGACTGGTTAGGACATCATTCTTGTCTTAAGATTTAAACCATAATCTTACAATCAATTCATCATTTTTTCCGAAAATATAATGAGAAAAAATAACTTTCAGGTTTGCAGGTAAAATACTGTAAGGTTTTCTGCCTGGTAATTAATTCTAAATTATGAAGATTCTCATTTAAAAGGTTCATTTTAACTGCTAGATCTTTAAAGTGATATAAGGACTCATAAGCACGATTTGATTGAGAACAACTCAAAGTGTATTTTTATCAGTTAGGTATTAACTAAGGTTACTTTTTGAAATTGTGCTGTATTTAAAATGTAATGATTCCTAAAATTAGCATTTTACTGAGTTTCCCCCCCCCTACACATATAAATTCATATTAGGTTAGCCACCAGGACACATGCTTCGCACACGAGGGCTCTCTGTCATGAAAACCGATACAGGCACTGTAGGGCTTGGGTTGCATATGGGCTGTCTTGCCACCAACTTTAGGATAGAATTTCAACAAAATCAGCCAAACAGTATCAAAATTTATGTACACTAAACTATTACTTTGGGGTAAGAAACTGCCTACGCCTTTCCCTTTCTATATAAGTCTTATTGAATCTTCTTCAGTACCTTAATTAAAGACTATTAATTTTATAAATTGAACTATATTTTATTTTTGAATTTGAACTATATTTTAATTTTATCACACAACCAGAATCTTAGCATCACCTAACTTCCATTGTATATTAAAAATGAATATTTTTGAATACTTAAATTTCAATTACTATAAACATAGAAGTTATTAAAATGCACAATATTTTATCATGTAAAATTTACTTGAAAATAATGATTTATATTAGCCATTTTTTATCTTAATACTCTATAAATTAATAACTACATAAATTCATTACTACTTCATTTTAACAGATCAAGCTAGTGTTATTTGGCAATGATTACTTGAAAAAATCTAGCACTCACACATTTATTAATATTTTATTATTAACTTTCACATTGATTCTCTACAATCAAAAAGTAAGAGATCAGCAAGCAAATTCTTGTATCCCAGACGACTAACAAAAAGTTAAACCATTAAGTTTAAAGCAAACAAAAAGCTAAAACATGACTAATTGAAAATTAATATTTCAATTTGCAATAAATTCATTGATATGCAAGTATGAATCTTTAACAGTAAATTGAGAGCTCAAAATTCAGAAATCACTTATATTTGTAATGCCTAAGTGATTGCAGTATTAAGTTAGAAAAAAATTGTCTATTTTATGTAATAAAAGCATGTTCAAAGCATTGTAACTGAGTATAAAGTTTTTTAGTTAGAAAACACTATTCAGTCAAAACATTCATTTAAAAATAGTAGCTTGTTAAGTTTTATTTCAATCAAAAAATTATATACTTATCAAAAAACTTACCATCAGAAGAAACAATTACTCGTCTCTTCTTTAAAACTGGTTTAATTTCTTCTTCACCTTAGTAGAAAAAAAATCACGAATTAAAAATTTTTTCATAGATATGAATATGAAAATGAAGATAGTATATTCAATAAAGATAGCTTAAAATTAAAGCATTTTAAATCTAGCTTTATATACACAAGATCTACTTTAACATTTAAACTAATATACATTACAAGCTCAATTGAAATAGCACAAAATGAATAAAGTACGAAATACAAACTAAAATCTACTTGAATATTTTTTTCTAAACACACTGGAACTAGAGACAGATACTTTTTTAATAAGGTAAAAGAACAAAAATTTAACATCTGAAATTAGATTTCTGAGAATTAGATTCTTAGAATTTTTTGATTAATTTGAGTATAGTTTTAATAAATTTCATATGAAGGTAAACATACTTCTTGTACATATAATAGTACACAACGGGTTAAAACATTCTTCAATTAATCAAGAATAATAAACTTGTAAAGACAGATTTTTTGTAATAAACAAAACAAAGCATTGTATTAACATAATAGTAATTGTTAGCTCAAATATTAAATATATAAACTTAATCAAATTTAAATTACAAGTAATTTAAAAATATGCTTTATTTATGGCCAATAAACAAATTAAGCTTTATCATTGTTACAAGACAAAATATTCATTACCTAATATTCTTATTTACGTAAACCAATTAGTGTTTATTTTAAAATTCATTGCAAATAAATAAATTTTTTACAGACAGTATCTTAAAAATTAAAAACATCTTAAAATAAGAAATATCAGGATCTCAAACAGAATAATTTGTAATTTAGAGAAGTATTTGATATGGAAAGGAAATAAAGGAAACAAAAATGGACAGGAATGCGATCACTATTAATCCTTAATTGCAGCTTGTGATATTCTGCAACATGTATAACAATGTCAGAATGTTAGAAACATAGATTATTCGTTTTGTATTATTTTTCTTTATTCGTTTAGTTAATCACTTAATTAAAACACTCATTTTGAATTTAAAAAAGTCAAGTAAATTGAAATTTTCCAAAATTTTTAAAATACTTTCAAGCATTAAAAATTATTTTATATTAATAGTTAGCATTAATAAAAGCAAAAATTCCATATGTAATGAATTATAATTATTTTTAATAAAAGAACTTACTTGAAGACGAATCACTGGTGAGCCTTCTCTTGGTAACCATCTTTATAATACTCACATCTTCCTCCACGGGTCCTTAAAAATATTAGGAATAAAATTTTAAGTGCAATGCCAATACATTCTACTTATTTTAAAGTTATTCCAACAGTTAAATTTCTTATATAAACAGCATCCTTGAAACAGGTGAGTATAATGCAATGAAATTTTGTATATGGGCTATACACGAGATCTGTTCATGGAATTTTGTAATAAATTTTAGCAATTATTTTATCATCTTTCATAATAAAGTCCTCTAGAAGAATTTGGGTATTTCCAAATGTGTCTTGGCCTTAAATGTTAAATGAAACAATGAAGGTTTATTTATGGAAAAATCATTTAGTGTTCAAGAAACGTGACTGTAAGCCTGCCATCATTGTTTCCTTATTATTGCGAATATTGTAGTTGTGAAGCCCTACCTTTTCCCAAGTGTCTTGAATGTTAGCCTAGGGCTTCCCTTTGATTTAAAACTTTAAATGTTAAAATTTGTAAAAATGATTAATTTATATCCTTGTTAATAAGACAAAGAAAATGTGATTACAGTTTGTCTTGAATATGCGATGTTCTGTTCTAGACTTACGAATTTTTTGTTGTTATAAATTATGGAAATTCAAATGAAAAATGCACGTAATGAAATGAACAGAAATATTAATAACTTTCTAAACAGGGATTTTTCATTTTCATTGTCAAATGTTATTTTTAAAATATTTTTCCCTTTCATAGCTTTAAAAGTTAAAATTCATTTCATTTCCAAACTGCCTTTTTGGGACAAACATATCAAAATAAAATACAAGCAATATCAAAAACCTAGAACAAAAATTATGAATCAAAGGCAAATTCCGGAAAAGCAGTCAGTTGTAGAGGGAAAATGTTGCGATTTGCTTGCTTGGAAAAGGAAGATTTATGTAAAACAGTTAAAAGTGTATAACATTTACATAGTAAATTTAATGTCTACCTTTCCATTTATAGTAATGGTGGTCTCTTTAATTGAACATGCATTATTGATGAAGATGCTTTATGAAACAAGGGGAATGCTACTGCAGTTTGAGAATTTCATCATAAAAACAAAACCTATGGCAATGATTTCAACATAGAATAGGCTGAAAAATGAGTTATCAGTAACAGTTGATTCAGTCAAGACAGCTGCTAATGCAGTCACAAACTTAGAATTCAGTAGCAATGTAACATGTGTAGTTCGCAAAACCAGCTATTCTTCCAGAACCATTTTAAAAAGTACTCAAAAGCAATACTCCAAAGATCACCCTACCCAGGAACTGATTGATAGGAACAAGCCACAAAATATTATTCACAGTCAGTTTTCTCAATAAAATGGCTGTTAATGCCATGGTCTTTGAATATACTGTAGAGTGTTGAGGCTCCATTTTATCTCAGTAAACTGACGCATTTTGGGCTTAAGAAAGACGTGGATACACATTGAAATTCCCCAAGTCTCCAATGGTCATTTTCTGGTGTAAAATTATGCTGACATTCAACAGTAAGACATTGAGAAAATATGTGATCGTAAGCCCATGTTCAACTATAAACCATCGATACAGTGACATGCTGCAGACATTTGTTGTACAAAAATTACAGCAAAGGGGACTTTCATGAAGGATGGTTTGCCTCCACATATTCTTGGAATTGTGAAGGCGATATTTGTTCTAAAACTTTACAGAACGACAAATTACTAGTTGTTCCTTTTCTAATCCATAATCATTGCTGATCTAACTACACACCATTTACAGATATGAGCTATTTGAAGTCTGGTACTTGAAAGTGTTACAATGTTGAATTTGTTAGAACTCTATAAAGCTTAATGTACAAAGACTCACAGTTGGTCAGTTGCAATCTGTTGAACACTATCTTGACTTGAAATTTTTAAGATAAATGAGGGTTGCCACACATTGAGCAACTTTTTCTACATTGTCCTGGACATGATTAACAACTGCACCTGTTGTGCAATTTGACAGTAATTAGTTCTTACTTCTGGAAACTTAACTATTTCTGTTTATTCCTTACCTTTTTTTTTAATGTGATTCGATGACAAGTTAATCAAAAGCTAGTCAATAAATGTTAATATTGTTTTTGAATTTTGTGTTGATCATTTACTGCCCTAAATTTCAAGTTTTTCACAGAAAATGTGGCCTGGTGTTTCTGGTGGCCATTTAAAATATTTGAGACCATTTAAAAACTTTCATTCACAGTTTAGCATTGTAGAAAGCAGTTTATAAAAAAATTTAATTGTAATTACCATGTACATTTTTCCAATATTTCTAACATTTATCTAATAATGCATTACCTAATGTTTCTTGTTTAAGTACTTCTTTATAAAGTTATGTATTGAATATTTTAAGAAAGAAAAATTTAAGATGCCCTCTAAAGCTCTAATTTTAAAACAATAAGATTTACAAGGTTAAAGAAAAGTGACCAAAGGAAACTAAGCAATTTCTCTCTCAGCATACATCATGTAAATTATCTTTTGCAAGGACTTTTCATAAAATAGTGGAACACATAAATCTTAAGAGGAAAATGTGGCAAATTCTTAAGCACCTATTCTGATGTATATTTTGAAGACTGAAACAGTTAAATTTTATAAATAATTGTGATACTGCAGATTTATAAATAGTTAAACTTAAGATCACAAATGCTCGGGTAATTAAACTCTGGTGTTCGACAATTATTCAGACAAAAACCTTAACTGTTATTAGCTACAATATAGTTATTGAATGTAATAAATTAAGGTATGTTTTATTGAAACTACTTTGAAATGTGAATAAAAGATAAATCCTTTAGAAGAAAAATAAACTTATGCACTGCTTCTGTCTTTATCTTATACAATTCATTAAAGACTCATTTTGGAGGACCTTAAAATAATAAAAAATTGGAAACATATGAATTAACTTTAAAATTGTTTGAATACAAAATAAAAATTTTAAGTCTTAGGTTATAGTTTTTATGCTAAATATATATCAAATGATCAACTAAATTTGATTAGCTAAGAATTAAACTTTGAAGTTCAAAGTACAAATATTAAAGAGTTTAAACCTTCTTTCTTTTCATTTTGAAGCCTAATAATAATAAACCTTTGGTTACTCATATAAAAATATTAAAAAATTCTATAAATCCATATGTTTATTGCATATTATACATTTCTTTAATTGTAAATTTAATTCAATAAAGAAAATTTTCTGGAATTTAAGGCTTTGTGTGAATCAAATTAAATAAATAATTAATATGAATTTTAATCCTTAATTTCAGTACAAACAGGATTCCTTCAATGGCTTTCACAAGCCACTGTTAGAATTAAAATCTATTATGGCTTCAAAACACAATGAAAAATCTACATTGATTTTATCCAAAGTTTTAGTTGATTAAGTTTTGGCAGATGTTCAGTAAAATTCTTTTGTAAAACAAAGCAAAAACAGTAATTTTTTAGAAACTTTTGAGATATTTAAAGAAAACACAGTTTAATGATGTCAATATTTTCACAAGACATAAATCTGACTTACCATGAGCAGATATTTCAGTGGAATCCTCAATATCTGTAACAATCCATGAACTGTCATTGATATTAACTGTAAAATAAATTCATAAATTGGTATATAATTGTCAACTCTAAAAATATTGTAAAAGTTATGAATCTACAGAAAGAATTTTTATAGTACATTCATTGTTAGCTTAAGCATTTGATGTCTAAAAATAATTAAACATATCCCTTGATGTGAATAATGCGATACACATAGAGATCTGGTAACAATCTCTATGTGTATCTCATTAGCATCATCAAGCATTCGGGTGAAATATTTTTATGCTAAGTTTTTAATTTTAAAAAATATCCTCAGTTTTTAATAGTTTAGTTAGTAGTAAAATTTTGATTTAAGAAAAATAAAATTTCTAGCTTTATACTGTTTACTAAGCTTTATATAAAAACTATTTTGCAGCTGGCATCGTTAACTCAAAATTTATCATATGAAATATAGACTAAATTTAGCTGTTTTGTCCTGCATCTCTGCACAGAAGAACTAATAAAAACATAGCTAACAAGTTAAAGAGAAGTGTATACTAATGCATATAAAAGTATAAAATCTCAGAATCACCAAATACTTTTTTTTATCAACAGCTCTTTCACAATTTACAGAATGTTTTAATGTCACAGTTTGTGTTATACTCAGTCTAACATTGAAGGGCGTGAAGAGGTTTTAATTTACCAATAAAATTCAAGCAAATAAAACTAGAATTTGTCAGACACCATCTAAATCTGATATTATTTCACTCATTTTTGAAAATCGTTAATTCAAGCTAAGTTTAAAAAAAAAATAGTTAAAATTAGTCTCATTAAAAAATTTATTAAGTAAACAGATTTATCAACTTTGAGTTATAAAATATGTGCTTTCTATAACAAAATGCTTCACTATATTTCAAAGTTAAGTAAAATATTATGATGTATGCTTTATACTAAACGTTCCAACATTCTTTAAAAAAAACAAGTGGAAATACTTTTAAACTTACAAGATTTTAGATCATTAAGATCTTCATCAATATCTTCAACAATCCATGGATCATTAACACCTGTAATTAAAAGTTATTTAATTGTAACAAATAAAATCAGAAGCTAACTTTATCAATTTACAAACAAGTAATAGAAAATCATTGAGAAAGTTAAACATTGTATAGTAATAAAAACTCTTAAGAAAAGGTTGTTTTGATTACAATATAAATATTATATAATAGATATTAAAAAATATATACTTCAATACTATAAATTATTTTTACATTAAATTCATCATGATCTGTATTAATTGATCCATATAAATTGTGTATGTCAAAGTGACTACTTTGATTAGACTTTATACTATAGACTATTTTATAATGGAAATGCTAGAAAAACTTATAGAATGAATTTAATCTAAGCTTTTTATTTGTAATCCTTTTTTAAAAACCCAAATGGGTCATCAGAAAAACAAATGACAGCTATCCACATCATGACATCTACTTCATCTATATAGTTAGAAGGCAATCATGATCATATGCTTTCACAAGTATCCTCCAACAAGCACCCATCTATGTTATTGGAAAAAGAGTGGAAAACTATTCCCGTTAATATATCTCACTTTCTTCCACGCATTAATCTACTAGTAATTTTCAAGTGATACACTGTAGGTGGCTGACTGAATTAATATCTGTGACAAGTGACTCGGGAGAAGTTCCCCTCCTAATATTCTGTTCATGAATGTTCTTCTAACTATAATCATTAATACATGCATATAAATATACATAGCAGCATAGGTAGGCCACAGATTGTACCTTTAGGTTAATGGGTTTGGAATATTCATCCATCACCTAATGCCTCATAATTTTGAACCATGGTCAGGTGATGAGATCATGCATGAGCAGCACCCTCCTCTCCACATCCACACCAGCTGAGCTGAAGAAGAACAGATGTCACATATTAATGTGGACACGTCCCCAGCTCATGAGGCAGCATACATTGTCACACTCCTAATCACTGCCATTGGCAAACAATGCTTCACTTTGCTGACTTTAACGTGAAGAGGCGTCTAGCAACTGAGCCACTGGATACAGAAGAAAAGATGCTTAATGAGCATTGCAGTCACTTTTGCTGTAGTTGTTTACTTTTCAAAAATTCTAGCCATCTTCTACAGACACTGGTTTCTCTTTGATTCCACTAATTCGTTTTGCTTAGCTTCTCTGAACATACCTCTATAAATTGCTCCAGTTAAATTTGCTTCTGTTAGATGGATTTACTTAGAATTTGCTTCAACTAGCTTACAATTTGGATTTTGAAAGTTTGAGGTCCATTTTTTAATGTACTAAAATAAACATTTGTTTCTAAAAATTTTTAGTATTATATTCTAATGTTTGTGAAGCGAATTTAAAAACGTATATTTATTCACACATGTGTGTGTGTTTCCATTACTATGATAATCACCTGTAACAATAAGTCTGGGTACATGTTGAACTTTTAATAAAAGAAATTACAGTGAGTTATTTAACATACAAATTTTTTTTTTTTTTTTTTTTGCTACCTAAATTGATAGAAAATCTAAATTTTAATAAGCAAATCTTACTTTTTGTCCCAGATATGCAATTCATATTACAGTCAACCTTACCTTTATTATAACTGAAGAATTGTATATTTTAAATGAGTTTATTTTCTTTTTTAAGTACTCAGCTATTAACGAAGTTTTTAAAGTTATTTCAAATTATATGGAAAATAAAATTAATAAGTTCTATTAATTTAAGAAAGCCAAGTCAAAAATAAGAAAGTTTCCAAAAGAACTTACTGGTTTCAGTCCTACAGCTTTTTTTGCGTGCAGGCTCTTCATCATTTAATGATACTTCTGGGCTTTTCCTTTTTCTTCCAGAAGATCCTGGTGAATGAAGAGGTATTAAAATGGTCAATTTCCTTATTTAATTCTTGCATTAATATTAGATCAAAATGAATCTTTATTTCTTTTATTTATTAATTATAATCTATTAATAATATACTTAATAATAATTACTAATAAAAGTAAAAATAAGCAAAAAATAATTAAAATAAAACATTTTATAAGTGAATCAAAGATTAACATAAGTATAAAATGCTGCTTCAGACTTGCTATTGAAACAAGTTTATGTATCTTATATAATCATCCAATCAGCAGCTTCAGTGTCATTATGTATTTAAGTATGATATTAGCTTCATAGCACATCACTTAACAGTTAAAACACTACTCTAAATCATTTGATAAACTATTACCTTCCCAATGTGAGGATTTTGGTCTTACCATTAAATCAAGTTAAGCTCTTGTGTATATAAACTTTTATTATTAAAGTGTTCAAAAATAAATACATGTTCAAAAATAAAAATTTTTAAAACTATTTTGTGTTATTTCATTAAAAGAGCGTGCACAATCATTTTCTGTAGGTTTTATTTTTACACAGTGCATTTTCTGATAATCATTTCATACACATCAATAACAGCTTTACCTTTTTTTCAGCACTTGATTAAAATCTCTGAAAATTATCTTTAGCAGATATAATAGTAACCAATCTTCTGACTCCAAATTATTAAATCCTAAGGCCTCTTTCACACTAGATGACTCTTATCATACGATAAAAATTCATCCAATATATTATGTTATGAGAAGACTGCTACCACAACAATAGACTGCTCTCTTTCACGCTGAATGGAAAATGATATTGTGTGACCATATTGTGTGGCTTTTAATAACTTCTAACGTAAAATTTCGGACCATTTTTTATAATATGTTAAAAGTAGTCTAGTGTGAAAAAAGGCCTAAGTAAGAAAACTTTCTTCTAGAACGGGAGTTGTACAATATTCACAGATAAGGAGAAGAATAAGTTTACCATGTTGTTTGAACCTCAAGATTCACAAGACATTTTGCAAGAAACTGTTACATGTGAATTGGCACCAAAATTCTATTTCTCATCTCAAATATTACCTATAAATATGTTGTTAAATATATATATGTTTGTCACTACTTATCAAGGATATTTTTAACTTAATGAAAATATACTGGACAGCAAATGAAATCACAACTTATTTTATTAGCAGAACACAATTAGCAAACAGACCAAACAGCATTCCCAAATTCTCTTCATTTCAAGTTATTCTTAGCCGCCATAATCAGTAGTAACAGGTTATAGAAAAATATTTACTTGCTACATCTTTATAAGTAATGTTTTAAAAAAATTTTGCATAACATTAGACTGAGCCATTTTTAGGTAATTTTAACTAACTTTCCCATACTATTTAGCACATGTATTGCATTATTAAACAGAATAGATGCACCATGGTACCCCAGTGTAACCACTTCACACCACCAAGGGCATCAGACTTCCATAAGGAAGGGATGGGTTAAATTTCTAATGCAACCTATGACCCACAAGAATACATGGGTTTCAAGTTCTCGTTAAATCTGTGGAATCGAAAGTCCTGTGGTCGGACATTGAGCAGTTACTATGGGTGTATTGGTCTATGGAAAATTTCGTCTCCCTCCAGACGTCAAAATTGAGGCAGTGGATGTTGTGGTGAAACCATCTATCAGGAGTCTTGGAGCAAATTCACACTTTCACTGGTTAAATGAATGATGCAAACCTTCAGACTTAATTTCGCACAGCTATCGGTTTGCAAGCTAGGCTTGCTCAAGTGTCATAAATAACAAATTGGTATTGACAAAAACAAATCTGCCTCCACAGCATTTCTCATTTTATATTCTTGTGGCAATATTGTATAAATCCTTATTATAGTATTTAAATTAGTTATATTAAATTTATGACATATATTAAATATTTAATCTTGCATAAAACTTCTCCTTCCATGTATTCTTATTTATATTTCGATCCATGGAGACAATTATTTAAATTTAAAATAAAAATCTTTAGATTATTAAGTAATGGTTTATCCAATGAAATTATTTATCTATTTTTATAAAAAATTAAGAATATTTCAAAAAAATTATAGAAAACATACAAAAACTTTTTACTACACAGTAGCAAAACTTACTTCTGCCAAGTGATTTTGGCTTGATATCTCTGTTAGCATCGGTGTTACATGCTAACTTCGGTTTCCTTACAACTGAGGTAATTTCTTGGACCAAAGAATCTATGGGAAAAAAGGGAACATTTTAATATTAACAGAATATTTTAAAAATTTAAACAAATTTTATTTTGTGTTTAAGATCAGATCTGTATTTAAAGTACAAAAATTAATTTTATTGGTATTTATTACAAAATATAATTTCAATTGTACAATGATAATAAATTCTGGTTACAGTAATTATTTCATAACATTGACATTTTTTAAAAAGTTACAAAAATAATGCTGCAATGTTAAAAAAATACATCTCATCTTTTTCTCGAAGTTATTGAAACAGATGTAATAACATTTATTAAACTTCTGTTATTTCATTTCTGAGACATTTGAAATGAAATTGCTGATTTAAAATATCTCCATAACCAGAACATAATAGAAATGCTTGTTTCTTAAAAAAAATTTACTTTATTTTATTAAAAAAAATTTTCATTTAACACACAGTAAAAACAGTAGCTGAGAAACTAAGAATTGAAGTCTTACCAATACTTTGGTCACTCTGTGCAGAAAAACTCTGTTCACTAGACAAAGTTATACTGCCTTCCTCAGTTGTAGAACTCTCTGGAAAAAAATAAAAAATAAGTGTGAAATCATACACGTAGCATACATAAAACAAATGATACATTATAAATTTAAACAATACTGACTGATTTAATAACAATAGCTGGCACAAACTAAATTTTTCACTTACATGAAAAATACTTTACATTTTTTTAGAAGAATATTTACCAAGATAATTTTAGAAGAATGAATATTTTACTAAATTCGATTAAAGCGTTTGTTAAAACAATATTTAAATCTGCCTATGACATATTTGGCATTATGAGATCACTTTTTCAATGACTGCAAGCCTCGTTCAAGAATATAAACAAACTGGATCTATACTAAAAACTTAGTATATTAAGGCACTAACAGTCTCACATTAATTTGGAAATAAAATTTATATCTTACCCTCATCATCAGCACTTGTTTCACGTGGGAAGTCATAGATCTCCCCCTGATCACCATCTTCACTGCTTGCATCATCTACCAAAATGAACTTAAGATTACTATATACATAGTAACTTCCATGAAAATTCATCATCCAAATAACAATAAAACAAAAAATTTTTCCTTAACAAAATTAGATCAGTTTTATCAAAATTTATATATATACATACACACACAATTTAGAACGATATTTTAAGAAATAATTGGAAGAATATATACATAAAATATTTTAACTTCACATGATGCCAAATTTAATATTCCATCAGGTTTAAAGACTTTAGGACAGCTTGTTAGCACAAGCTTTAAAAATAGAAAAACTCAGAGTTAAGTTGAATTTCATATGCAAAAACCAGTAACCAAATACAAAAAGCGTTTTATGAGGTTAAAAATGATGAAACAATACTGATTAAATTGCAGCTCCAGCAGAAATATTGTGCCCAATAAATCAGCCTTCATAACCTTGTGTCATCATTGTTAGAGTAGTGATTCCTAAACTATCTTGGAATCGTTGCTCTAAGTGCTCTAACTTTACAAAATTTAACATCCTGTATCAAAATTAAGTGAATATATAAAAAAACTTGAAAGAAATAATTTACATAAATACAAAAAGTATGAATGCACCTACTTTTTTAATTCTATGATTCTTTTAAAATTGAACATTAAGTTTGACAATTGAACTCTCATACGGTACAGCATCAAGCTTGTTAAAATATTCAATTTTTGTCCATGCATGTCCATGCATCTTCACATAAATAAGTGGTTGCAAACAGCAATAGAATTTGAATATCCAATTTTTTCTAAATTTAGATAATCACTGAATGCAAATGAACAGAATACTGCTGATTAGACTGTTCTCACCAGTCATTTTATCATCAGTCACTTCCATTGATCATTTCAGCAGTGGTATTTCAATACAACTACAAAATACTACTTGGAAAAATAGAAAAACGGAATCTAAAATCCCAAGGGATTACATTTTGAAATTCTGTTTACAAAATGTAAGGATAAAAAGATCTCAGAAGTTAAAATATTTAACTAAAATTTAGAGGAAATAATTTCTCCAGCAAAAAAATTTTTCTTTAAACTAATAACAATGAATATAATATGAAGTATATAAATAATATAATGAATACAAACACTTTTTGTTGATAGTCTAAAGCAAGTTTTAATTTATTAAGCAGATATGTTTTGTTGCATTTAAAATCTATTTATCATGAAATACTTCTAATACTAGAATAATAATTCTCAATCTAAATAATATTGCTTTCAAAATAAATTTCTTTATTGCTAACTTACCAATGCCACCCATGTGCAGCTTGGCTAGGGTGTATTCTGTGGTTGCATCTCCAGTGTTTGGAACACCTCCTATAAAAGGTATTCTTTGAATTAAATGAAAGGATTATCACAACTACAAAAATTTAAGGATGATTTGATTATTTTATAAATAAAAAAATAATTATGCAGACATATTCAATATAAACAAGTCATCAAGTGTTAATAAACACATTTATTAAGGATTCCAGTTCCCAATCAGTAATTAGCTCTAATCAATTAATTTTTGAACTATTTCCCATCTGATAAAATTTTCACAACTTGAAGAATTATAGTAATTTCTTACAAAAAAATTCATCAAGCAAGTAAAAATCTAGAAGTAATTAAAAATTAGCAAGCAGTCATGTCAAAATTCAAAGAGTTTCAAGGACCATTAAAAAAATTTACAGTTCAACTATAGTTGCACAAACCCCATAAGAATGATTATTATAACCAGCAGAGATTATATATACTTTAAATCTTACTCATTGAATAATTACTCCTATAGCAAATGTCACAAATTCAAGTGTATTACGGAAATATTAAACTATTATTTTTATTACAAATTCTAGGATATTCTCAATAGTATTACCATACCGTAATTTTATTTCAAATACGCTTAAATTTAGAATCAATTAAAAAATACACGAAAAAAGAACTATTTTCATCAGCTTCATCTAATGATAAACAATCAAAAGTTTTATTAACAAGATATAGCAATTGTCACCTGTTGGTCAGACTTGTCAAATAAGACATTGGTCTATTGGAACATCAAACACATCTGCTACAAAGACAAGTAGCAGACAAATTTATTTTTAACTTAATCAATTTAAAACTTTAACTTTGTAATTTGCAAAAACATTTTAATGAAAATTAAGAATTATCATCAAGAAAGCTTACTGAAATAACAGAAATTTAATTTTCGAACAAGACTTATATTTATTTGATTTATGCTTATATATATTTATATTGCATTGATACATAGTTCGCAGAATGATCAGCACTTTATTCTTCGTTTCTAACAATTTATAATTTTACTAGTATGGTACAGACCATTTCTTCCTAGACCCATTCCCTCCTTCCATGAATGAAATAAAGCCTTTTTTCATGAGAAGATTTTACTTCCTCCCCACTAAAGTGGTAAGTATAATGTGCAAAAATATTTTTTTCAGCAATTTCAAGTTAAAGCATTACTTACTTTGCAAGCAGATTGGGCATATGAATCTGTGCTTGATACCCCGCTTGCACAGCTCTGTAAAAGTAAAAGTCATATATGAACTGGAAAAAATTAGACATTGATCAACAAAATTTTACAAAATATTACTCTTGTTAAAACTTTAAACTAATTACTTAAGATGTTTTATATATGTTTATCACATATTGTAATCAAAATTCCATGTATTCCATTTATTTAGTCAGAGAAATACTTTATTAAAAACACAAAATTTGAAATTAGTTGAGACTTGAAATTTATAAGAAACAAGTCAGAAAATCTTTCTTACATCAAATAAAATTTTTTTTAAAAAAATAAAAATTCTATAAAATTTTCTATATTTTAAAAGTTGATTGGTAAGATGATAAAAGGAGAAAAAATTAAAAAAAATTCTATTCATAACAGTTAAAGGATTTTTAAATCAATTGTAAGCATATAAAGTGTCTGAATTCATTGTATTCATGATAGTTTATAATATTTTAATTTAGAAACTTTTAAAATATATATTGAAAATAATGCACATTGAGAGAGTTTTAAAATAATTTATGTACTTACTAAGATGATCTTTAAAATCATGTCGCGATTTGTATCGCTGGCAGTTGGGGCATTTCTTGCAATATAGATGGCAATCAGTAGGTGCTGTTCTGTCTAAAATAACAATGACATCATTTTGGATACAAATAAGTAAAAACGCAAAATTATATAATTATATATATATAAACACACACACACATACATACATAAATATAAACACATATATACTACTAAAAGTACATATATATATACTATTATAAACCTGAGTGCAAATATTTTTATAATTCTTAAAAAATCACTTTTACACTAAAACTTCATAAAAATTAAATATAATTAAAATTTTAATGGAAGGTAAATATACACTTAACATGTAAAAAAGACTTATTATAACTTTTCATTTCAAACATACCAGTTAAAACAATCAGTTACAAGTCAGTAATTTTACATAACACTTTAGAATGCTCAAAATAATCAATAAATTTTATTATAATATATATATATATATATATATATATATATATATATATATATTATGAATCTTTGTTACATAAATTAGCTGATAGGCAGCACTAATGAAATTTAATGACACAGAATTATTTTTGCGAAAACACAAACCAATTTTCTTTCCAAGATGCTGCAAATAAAGGAAATTTTTGTCAGCATATTGAATTCCATTAATCAATATGAAACAATATTTAATGCCATATTCAAAACTATTAGAGAATTTCAGAATCTTTAATGGTTTTGTATTGGGACTAAGACATTTGCTATTAGCAATTAATAATTTCTTTTAATACTCTCTTGAAATTTTATCTTAGACCATATTCTTTTATTACATTCTTAAAATAAATTGTAGAAAATTAAGTATTATTTCTAAAAACTAATATGTACACCAGTTTTGAATAAAGATTTCAATAACAAGCAATATTTCTTTACAATTTTTATACATTTAAAAAATAAAAAGCAGGTTCTCTATTCTACGAAATAAAAATTCATTTATTCAGTTCATCATTCATGCTTTGACAATTCTAAAAAATTAAGCTGTAGTGTGAGAAAATGAGTAACTTAAATATGTAGCTTAGTTCCTAAAGTGAAAGATGAAAATGAATGATAATACTCCTTAATTTTGTTTATGATTTCAGAAAATTTCACATTAAATGGATATTCTTTATTCTTAGATTTAAAAGTTAAATTTACCTTTGTCAATGTTTTTTAATTGAATTGTGTTTCTGTTATGAAATAAAAAAAATTATGTTTCTTAATAATGTATATTTTGTTGATATACAATTGTCTAGATTTGACAAGTTTAAAAATATAGGATTTATATGCACATACATTATATAACGTCTCGAGCATTAAACTTCATTTAATACATGGATGGCAGAATTGTAAAAACATTAATTGGAAAACACATGAAGAAATATGAAGACAATTTTATATGCTCATTAGAAATATCAAATCCATCTTATTTGATAAATAATTCAAATAAGATGGAATTAAATTCAAAATAATTCTAAAAAAATATTCGTAACTTTTTAATAACTTCAATTAACTATTTTGAATTTCCTTTGCACCTTTATTTGATGTATTTAATATTCAATCAAGAGAAGAAATAAAAATTTTAATTCATTCTTCATAAAATCTGAAATATTGAATACCAATGTAACTCTACAGATTAGTGCCACTTTAAGAAATAAACAAGATTAAAAATTAAGATATTTATTATATGGTTTTACAATACAATTAATTTGCTGCACTAAGAATTTATGTTTTAATAAAATATTTTAGTAAAAATTCTTTTGAAAATATTCTTATTTAGTTTCCTTTGCTAAGCTACATTCTTAAATGTCACTGAAAATTTTGATTTATCCTTAATATTCAATTGTTTCCATTTACATTTATTCCTATCTTTATTAAAATACTGAAATCAAAAGAAAATGTGATAATTGCTATCAGTCTTTCTTTTGTATGTTTGAATTATTCCCTTGACTATATCTGTGAAAAAATAAATGTCATTAATACTGCGATTCAGCACCATACAAAATACAAATAAAATTTTTATCTGTTTGCTACAGGTGCCAAAATGTAAGCAAACTATTCTGTTTTTTCTTTTTATTTAAAAAAATAACTACAAAATTTGCAAAATTGTGCGATTTAATCTTAAATGTCAACGGGGTAGTACATAAAATACTGACTTTTTTAATCATTTTTCGCTTGGATGAAAACAAATAAAAGGAAAGCAAATAAGCAAATCAAAGACTACAGGGTTGCTAAAATTAAATCCGAACAATATTCACAATTTATATCCCAAAATTATTGTAACAGCTTCCTTTTTCAAGGGCGCATGTGCTAGAATTCCTATCTGGAGCCAATGCTTAGGACTCTTCTTGAAACCCTAGTTAAATAGTTTGTTTTTTCGCTCAATGGTCATTTTTTGCACACAAGGGCTAATTAGACCGGGACCTACGGCTTAAAGTGGATTCCGAACCACTACAAACATCCATGCCCAAGGTGGGATTCGAACCCATGAACTGTTGAACCGGAGGCAAGAGCGCTAACCATTTGGCTGCCAGCTCGACGAAACACTAGTTAGAATTACATTACTGTCTGGATATTCTTGGGTCTAACTAAAGAAGCTTGTGTGGAAGTGTACATACTTTTCTTTTATAAAAACTTTGTTTCTAATCTTATAATTTTATTAGAGTTCTAATCTTATAGTTTTATTATCTTATATCTATTAGAACTCAGCAAATTGGGTACATATGATTCTGAAACGCTTGTTTTTTCTAGAACTAAATCATGCATTATTCAGTTTAACAAATGTTTTCTTGAACAGAACCACTTCAAAATTAAAACATAGAATTTCAATTTCCTTTAGAAAATTTTCAGCAATGTATGTTTATGTAACCATTATACTTAAATTAAAATACAACTATATCATGACTCATATTAGATATTCTACTAGAGAATAATAGTTACAGCTAATTATCAAAAATCTTTAGTTTAAAATTCAATTGAAAAGTAAAAAAGCAAGGAAGAAATTATATTAGTTCTTGATAATCCATTAGTTATAGTTACCAAAATAACATATTTAGAACTTAAATGATATTACACAAAATCAAAAATTTAATGTGTACTTACCAAGGCTTTTGAGGATATCAATTTTATTCCAATTTTCCCTGTACAGACAATAGGCACAGTGAATTGGGGCTGGATAAATACATTCATATGTTAAAAATATGACAAAATAATATTTACAGTAAAGGATATTTATTGGACTTCTCATAATTTTTTTTTATTTAAAATGTTAACTTCTAAAAAATATTTAATTTTCATAAATTTTTTTATTCACCAGATGCTTATTAATTTATACATCAAGCTGCAGCTAAAATAAATTTGAATATAAAAGTATAATTTATTTCTCCTTTACTGATAAACACATTTAATGCACAATGCAAATTTAAACAATTAGTATAATTGTATAAGCATTTGATAATTTGGGATTTTACTTTTTTGGCAATATAAAACACTTATTTTACTAAAATTATTAAAAACTTGATTATGAATTATTTCTTTCTATGTATTTCTAAGTTAGAAATATTTTCAGAGGATATGGAAATTTTTTCATTCTATAATGCAGGTACAATTAACTACTTTAAAATGGTAATAATCAAGTTAAATTACAAAGAAACTGAAGAGTGATAGCAAGTCTTCAAAATTGTATTTGTGCTGAAATAAATATTAAAGACTAACAACCACACATTTATAAATTTAGTAGAAGCTACAGATGAAACAAACACTTATTACAGCATTAAAAACCTTAATGTTGTAACAACTGTACTTGTATTTACTTAGAATATGAATTTGATATATGTATTTATAAATAAATATTAATAAATCATGCATTTAATACACTTCAAATATATTAATTGAGTATTGATAAGAAATATTAATAAAAACTTTAAAAAATATTTTTTACTATGAATAATCAACAAATATAAGAATAATTTGTATTTATGTATATGATACATATATTAACAGTTAATGAAATTGAATCCATGAATCAGAAAGCACAGAAATTATCAATTTTCCCAAACTAAACACAGCTTAGGAGGTGTCTGAGCTTACAGTGGCCATAAAAATTTTTAATGAGAGCCCTAGTGTGTGAAGCATTATGTCATGGTTAGGTTATCAGCCTATGTTTAGTTCCTAATCATTTTATGGTCCCTCTGAAGGAGTGAAAGACTGGGTCCACTTATTTTAGTACAAGGATCAAGCCTCAGAATTGTGCCTTGAGAATGCAAAGCTCTAACACTGTGCTAAACAGCATCCTATCCATTTTCGATCATATGTGCTAAACAATGCTTTTCACCTGTAAACGATACCTAAAATATTTACTCTATGAAGCAGATTTAATACGAAGAGGTTGAAATGGGTCCAATGCATACAAAGGTTTTGTGAGGCAATAAATATATATTTCTGTCAAAAGAATTAACCTTCTAATATGTTTCCTTTTTCATTGAATTTTTACTGAGTACTTGAAGTCTTTACATACTAAAATTTATAAAAAATATTTACTTTCCAGCTTATTGTAAAAGGTTGAACTGTTTGATTAATGAAATACATTAAATTTTTTAACTGATCAATGAAATACATTAATACAAACAGATAAAAAAATCAAAAAATTTAAAATCTAGTGTAAATTTTCACAAGACAAAAAAAAAATTAGCATTTGTAAATTCAGAAATATTACTCACCTCCTAGTCTATACACCATTTTATATGACAAAAAAGACCTGAAAAAATATTAAAATTAATAAATAATTTACATTTATTTACAACTTTCTTGCAATGATTTAAATTTGCTTAGAATGAAATTTCATTTCTGTATTATTAGTTTTTCACTTTAAAAAAAAGTGTTTTGTAAGAAAAATTAAATAAAACATGCAATAAGACATCACCAGAAAATCAATAATGAATAATAACAAGTGATAAAAACATATTTTAAGAATTATTAGTATTAGCTTGATTTAGAAAAATCCTGAATTAATAATTTAACAAGATACATAGGATAAAATATAAATGTTCAGTGATAAAATATAAATAATCAAGATTCATATGTGAAAAACCAAAAACTTTCACTTCAAGCTGTAGAGTATGCATACTTATGCTAGTTAATGAATTGATATCATTTCTACATTACTTCATTGTTTGAGACATTTTGTAAGACAGTTTAGTTCTTTAGGAATTCATATGTTCAGAAGGAAAGTGCAGTATGCTCATTAAAAATGAATAACTTTAATTGTTAAGATCATTGTATTATTTTTGGGTCGTAAATTTTATGAAATCGTCACTTAATTGAAAATAATATGCGTATTAAAAGATTTTTAGATATTCTATATTTATTTAAGCAACAATCATAAATAAAGAAAGTCCCATACTTTAAAATATAACTATGCACACAATTTAAATTGTTAACTCAATTATAAGTACATAAGTGAACAAATTACATAACTGATAATTCGTTTTTAACGCATCTTCAATTTACGTGGTTTTACTTTTCAAGCATGGATACTATGTTAATTATTAATGATAATAAACATTTGAAATGTAACAGATTCTTCAATAAATTACTTTTGCGTACAGTTATCGGAGGACAAAGAGGTATTAAGGAAGAGGATGCCTGAAGGTACTTAAGAATCGATTACGGTATTGATTAGAAGAAACGTTCATTATTTTACTGATTAATAGAGAAATTAATTATAGAGAGCATATGAAATATATATATATATCAGGTTTCTTCATAAAATACTTTTATGTACAAAGATATTAAGTGATAAAATCTAGGGCACCTGTCGCTACTTTGAATGCGTCATGGTGGAGCTTAGACGAAACATTCAAGTTTACTAATTGAAAATATTAAATTGACAGATGAGAATTTTGAATTTAAAATTATATATAACTATATAACTTAATGCTTTAAAAATAACTAAAATTGCGAATGAAATACATAAAACTTACCTTGAAAAACACTGTAATAAGACAATTTACAAATTAGAAGAAAAAAACATATAAGTAGCAGCTTACAAATTGAGAAATTTAGAGCAGCTTACAAATTAAAATTAGTATACAAGAGCAGAAAAAACGGTCTGTTGTGCAAAGACACAAAGAACAAACTATGACATTACGAAACGATATTTCAGTTACATCTTGTTAAACCAAGCATTTGATTGGCTTAGAATAATGACCTTATTGAATAAATACTCTGTATTGGTGATAGGGAATTCAAAGGAGGAGCTTCGTGGTTGCCCTTTACCCTACGGAGTAAGTTTTAAGGGTTTCCACACAGTAGACAGAATCTCTTTTTTGGCACTTTTTGTTTCTCGATTCACTTAGAAATTGAAACATCATGTGTAAATAAGATTTCATACAATTTCCTTTGGCAACAATGTATAAGAAAATTGCTTTACTCGGCATCATAATTATAATACTAAAGGCTTAACATGAAGCAAAAATTTATTTAATTATAACTTTCAATTTAACAAACTTCAATGAAACTTTCAGTTTCTTTAAAATGTGTGTTACCAAAACGTAACCGTCAATCTATTCATCTGGAAAGTTATAGTATCAAATGTATTTTTAATCAAGAATATTAAGTATCAACATAGTTTATTATTGTTATGAAAAGGTCTTAGAACTAAAATTGTTACTGAAAATTTGTTTCATCTCATGAAAATGTTAAAAGTGCTATTTCAGTAGCATAATACAATATACGATTTTTCTCACTTTGATTTTTCGCAATTATTTATCTCATAATATTAATCAAATGCTTAAAAACGAATTTAATTATTTGACTGATATTGTTAAGTATTTTAATAAATACAAATAATATAGAAATTTATAAAATAACATTCTAATATCTGTTTTTATCTGTAAATATCTGTTTTTATCTGTAAAATATAAATGTTATGTGTATGTGTGTGATATTTTTTCTATCATTTATGTTAATATTAGATTAAAAATTTGGTTGGCTTTTAAAAAATATTGTACTGAAATATTAGGAAATAATTGTTTTTTATATTTCATTACAAAATATTTACTAAAGTACGATTTGTAGCACTAATGTTAGCATGCATCTTGTGTGGAATTGTGTGCGTGGGAATGTATGTTTATCAATATATTTGATGGATATTAAGATACGGCAGCTGAAGTTTAGATATGTAAGCTCTAAACGAATCTCAGATTATGAAACACAGATAAAATACTTACTCTTTAATTTAAATAAATGCTAGTATTTGGCTTGATTTACTTATCTGTAATTACAATTTGTATTTGTGCAATGTAGCTTTCCAATGCAAAATGGACAGAAAATGGACTAATATTTCCGCATTTTGTTAACAGTATGCAATATTTATAATAAGGGAACTATTATTGAGGTTTCACAGATAAATGAATTCTGTAGCCACAAAATGAATTATAAGTCAATAAATAGAATAAATAAATAGAGTAAGTAAATCGAATTTTAAATTTTGTCCATTAATTTTATAAATTTGTTTTATTAAACCATTGTTATAAAATCAGTTATATAATTATATATATAAACGGTATAAACTCTACTGAAAAAAGATGTATCAATATTATACTGAATGAGTTATTTCACAAATACAAGTGTAGTTTATAATTTTAAAAATATGCCTCAAAGTACTCTTTTTTTTTTTTTCAAGAAAATTGTGTAAAAATTTATATTTTGTGCTTTATAATTAACATTGTTAGGCAATGATTCGATTATTAACTAAACTTTGTCACTTTAATCATCGCTGTAATTATTTTGCTTTCAAAAATAAAAATGCTGTTTTTCTTTTTTTTATATATATGTTACAGTTGTATTAGATAAGACAATCTATGGGGAAATGTGAAAAAGAGTTATAAAATTTGAGAATTTCTAGAGGGGAAGTAGTTCCAGCGGAAGAAAAATTCAGTATTTGAGAAAGTCTCTCTCTCTCTCTGAAATTGTAATTAGCATTCTTTTTTCTGTCCCTGAAGAATACTGAAGCGTGGGAGATGAAAAAAAAGATTCTCCCCATTTGGCAATTTTTTCCTCATTTTCACTTCACTTTTTTAGATATTTTTTAAAGATTTTCCTTGGGACAACCGTTGTTTTTCACAGCTCCATAACGCTCTTGTATTTCCGGCTATGTATTTTCCTTAGGAAACATCTGTAAGCAGAGGCGCAGAGACTTGGGCTAGTGAGAGAGAAATGCTGACTCAAATGCTCCTCAAAACTGACACCGGAAATAGTCGTTGATGATAAGAAACAGCTGCCTGGAGTTTCTAAGCAAAATATTTATTTTTTACTTATAAGTTAATTTTTTTTTAAATCAGAATGTAAAAATACAGATGCCTCTGAAATATTAAGTACATCTGCAATTGTTATTTAATAAACCCTTAAAAATTATTATTAATTTTCAAATTAGAATTAAGTAACCAATATACAAAAATATATTTATCAATTAGCTTCAGTTTGTCTTGATTATTTTTAGTATTAGCCTTTTTTTAAGCTTTATTATAGGATAATTGAAATGTTTAATTGCCTTTAGATTTACAGTAAGAAAAGAAGTTTTAATTTCCTTTATTAAATATTGAAATGCCATTTTCACTTTAAAAAATGTCACCATGACATTTCCGAAAAATTATGTCCATTTGTTTAATTTTTTATGGTTTTGTTGAAATAGTAAGTCCTTCAGCACAAACGAAAATAATCCACTAGGAATTATTAAACATCTCAAATGCATTTTAAAATATATTTCCAAGTTTTCGTTAATTTTATAAGCAATATAACCTGCCATAGAAACCATAGCTTCTTCTTCAAATGAAGATATATCATAATTTGGATTGCAAGAAGCAAGCTCATGTTTTCAATATAATGGCAAAGGATTCATTAAGAATTCAAGATTTAATTCAACATCGTGAGAGTAAAAAAAATGGGTAAATTCTTGACGTTCTTTTACATTGAATGTAGAATCTAATATTTCACTCATTAAATAAACGTCGTGTCCTTTTTCCAAAGAGTTTACTTTCAGTGACAAATTAGGTAACTTTTTTCGAACTAAGTGTTTTTTACTTCAGCAGGGAAAATATGCATCGCGTATATCTTGTATTAAGTCAATTGTTAAAATATAAGTTGCATTTATAGATTTCAAGTCTTTATATTATCCACAAAGAGAATGGATTGAAACAATAATTCTCCTTTCTTAAAAAGTAAAACCATTTTTATCCAAATACAGGTAAATTGAATACTTCCTCCTTAATTGCTTTTAGTCTTATTTTTAAAGCAGCATTAAAATATTTTTGCACTTTCAAAGCAATTTTTAAAGGCTTCTTACTGGGGGAGGGGAGGGTATTGGTAATGAACTGTTCATAATATCAAATTATCTATCCTATGAAAAAAATGCAGCTGTTTTAGTGTTTCCTGTGAAATGCGTTTTAGCCTTAGCAGAGTAGTTTCTAAAAATAAAGTCTTTGCAGGTGTAATTTTTTGATTTTCGTTTCCTTCAATAGTCAGAAGTAGTAATATCAATCACACTCTTTCCCTCTCTAGGGTCAAGACATTCGACACCTCAAAGCGATGATCCAGCCCTTCTTTTTTCCCTAGCCCTGATAACTAATGCCCGGGTATAATATCTTTTTTGGCGCCCCCCACAAGAAGTAGCATATTATAAGAAAAACGTCATAACAATATACAGTGAAAATAACAAATTAACTAAGTGCCTGCTTTAAAATAATCTAAAATATAGATAATTTTAAAAACTCGGCTTTTAGTTTTAGTTTTCTTAATTTGATAACAACTAATGTTTCGATTACGCTGCTTGATATTAAAATTTAATCTAGCATTATGCTCATGATACCAACACATTTAACCCCATAACCGTGTGAGAATCTTGTTTAAAATTTACTTGTGGCAGCAACATAGTTTGTGTTCTCACTGCAAAGCTAGTTCGCCCCCCCCCCCAAACACTTGTCAAGAGAGGTGAAGACTATAATTCTTAATGAGACGCACATCCGCTTTTTCTCTTACCACCTCAGCAAATTGTCATCTCGATGATTGCATTACAGCGGGGATGCCATCGCCCCATACACTTGAAGGAAACAACACATATTTGTAATTTACTTTGTGAACATTCTTTCAACTCAGAAATTTTTATTAATATTTGTTGCAATTTTTTTACCACACTTAGTATGAAATTATTTTTTAACAGTATTTTTGTCCTAAAAATTTAATTGAATTCCAAATAATTTTATTAGATGCTTGAATATAGAAAAAAATATATGACAACACTTATTATTGAAGGTCATATTATATTGCATTCTCTCAATCTGAATATATTTATAGAATTTATTCGAATTATATATGGCTACTATACTATACTTTTTCACTAACATAAGTTATCTGTATTTATACCTGAATTGTGAATTTGATTGTCTGGAAATATACGACATCGTGACTGATTTAAAATATAAGAAATAAGAGATGCGCAAAATTGGAAATATAGCCAGTTTTAAAATGAAATATTTTGACTAATTTTTCTTTAAGTTATGCAGGTATAAAATGTTATGAACTGACTGAGATTGCTTAAATGTTATAAACGAGGAAGATTCAGAGTGAAAATATATTATTCATTATGACTTTTGCAATTTAAATAGAAAATGCAATGCATTTAAAAAATAAATAATTGTCCCTTCCTTGAAGCAGGTTTCACACCATTTTCAAGTAAATGCTCACATTAGTTAAATGAATTTAGCCAGAGCGAATTCCCAAGCCCCAATCGGACATTAAATCTATCAAATCTGGGGTTTGAACTGGAAGCCTTGCAGAGAAGTTATTTGCCCCTTCCGAGGGGCTCGGGGTTGTCGGTTAACGCATAGAAATTTTTGCTCTTGTTAACACGGGATATCCAGTTAAAAGGTTAAATCGTTTTTAAAAGTAAAATTGATATGAAGATTGATATTTTTAAATTATTTGATTAGTTTTGGCCTTTTTTTTCGCTAAAAAGACTCGTCATTTTTCGGGTTTTTTTCTTTACATGGTAAAAAAGGAACCTGAATAGAATTTACTTACCCAGCAAATAAAAAAAAAATTAAAGTCGAAATCATTAGAATTTTTTATGCAAAGTTACTTTTTTCTTTAAAAGGAAAGTTTTTTTTCAAAACTTTGACTTATGATAATCCACATTTAGAATGTTGAAGCCATACCAATCTGTATTTCTTACCAATTTGTATTTCTAAATTTAAATAACTACTGGTAAATTTATATATTAATTCTTTTTTCTATGATGGTATTCTTAAACAATTTAAGAAGCTAATAATTTAAATCTTTCTCAAGTGGTGAAATCCTGAGATATGTCGAAATCCACGATATTAAAATTCCAGTCTCCTATTTTGATGCTGTCTAACAGAAATTGCAATGGAAAGTTACTCTCAAAATTCACAATTTTTTATTTGCGATAACATGAAATTTAATGGAAATAAAAATTTCATGCCTAAATTTTTATTTATTAATTATTTAAAGCATTTATAATTAAATGTTTACAGTTTAATATGCTGCAATTACTTTTACTTTCCTATATTTTTGACACCACGTAGCAAATGCTCTCATAGCCTTTGCCTTTCGGGATGGCTTTTTCATTGACAGTGGACAGTATTCAGGCATATTTAAAAAAAAAAAAAAGACTCCCAAACATTCGTTCCGATAAAAGTGCGAGGAGATGCCGCATCCATTTCCGGTTGTTCAACAATACCTGAAATCGAACTCGCAACCTTCCATTCCAAAGAGCAGATCACTCTGCACATATTTTCCATATCAATTTGAAACCACGTAGAGGTCAGAGTAAGGCTGTTTTAAGGCATTTTAATAATGATCACGTAAATTGAATTCATAGGGATCTTTTCGTAGACACAGGACCGTACTCACTTATCACAAGAGTAGAAAACTCCCAAGCATTCACCTCGAAGAGACATGCACGCAGAAAGGTGATATCTACCGTTTCCCAGCAGGGGTTGTGATCGATCATGAAACTTTTCGGTCAGGAGAAAGCTGTTTCCCCACTGGGCAACGGTCACAGTTAACAACATTATTTATTTAATTTGCTTATGTTTCATTGCAGCTACACATGGATAGCTTGGTAACAATTTCTTTTAAATCCTGAGATTGGCTAGTTGATAAATGAATGCAGATTTTAACTGCTGTTAAATGGTGGAACTAATTCTGATACTTTAATGCAATAATAAAAGAAACGTTATCTACTTTTGATTGATTCAGTGCTGCCTTTCACAAGCGATATACCCTTAATAATTAAATTTCGCTCAAGCACTATGGCTGTCCATGAATGAAATTTAACCTTTCATTACTGTTACAATAGTTGTGTGTAGTTAATGCATCACTATAATTGCACCATATTATTGTGTAATTACACATCACATCCTCACATCTTATTAAACAAACATTATTTTGATATGTTATCAAAATGAAAATAAAAGGAAAACTGAAATTAAAAGAAATTGTCTTAGTTAAGTATATTATTCTCTTCAATTTCTGACCTTTTTTCCTGCTGTGGCGTACTACATAGTCATTGAACAAAACAGAAATAATGAGGGTTTGATTGGTTTGTCGCTCAAAACAACAGCTAACTAGACCAAGAACTATACTTTAAAACAGATACCAAGCCTCTCTCTATAAGCATTCTCAATTTATATGGGAAACGAATCTACGAATTACTGAGAAGAAGATCAGAACGCTGCCCCCTTTTTAAGACTTTTTGTTTATTTGTCGCTTAATGATCATTTTATTCACTCGAAAGTTAAATAAACTAGGTTATACAGTTTAAACAATCGTAATCTCAGGTCACATTCAAATCCAATGTGGGATTCAAACCTATGAGCGGTTGAAGCCAAAGACCAGAACGATAACCATGCGGCTGCCAGTTCGTCTGGTAGAACTTGAGGGAGGAAAAAAATTCTCATTATATAAATAAAAACTAAATTTCAAACACTTTTATTTTTAAACTCGTATACCTTGGTTTTTTGTCCAATGACAGGCTGACCTTAGAATGACATCACATCCTCACAAATTTTTAATAAACATTGTTTAGGTATGTCAGCTCTTACAAGAGGCAAAGATGTGAATACAAAAAAATACTATTTTTATATGAGAAATAAAATTTAATATGAGAATACTATAAAATTTGATAATTAAAACCAGTTTAAAAATATTCCAAACACAAAATATGATCTTCATTACAAAAATGATGAATATTCTATAAAATACTGAAAACTCTAATTTCTTGTCATGATACTGATGGTTTTTAAGCCTGAAAAGCAATCGAGGGATTGCTTTTGAGACTTAAAATTTATGAAATAAACGAAAATAAATCCCATCTTCAATCTACTCAATGTATACTTTCTAGATACCAAGTGTCGTATCACAGTTATACCGTTTTTGCCGAAACGAAATAAATTTATAATGCGGAAAATTCGAAACAGGAAAATTTATATGGCAATGTCACATATTATCGAATATTTTTTGTTCCCTGAAATTTTACTTGAGTTTAAATTGCGGAATGCGTTGCAAGGAATGGAATCAAATTATATTACGATGACCATCTATGGCAAATTGAGAATAACAACTGTTTCACTTCACACTCACAAAACTTTGGCTATAGCGTTTGTAATTAGTTTACACGATTAATGAACGCTGTATGATCTCTCGGTAAATTAGGTTATGACAATATATAATTTAAAAAAAGTAGCATTTCTTTTTTTTCGGAATCACTTCACTTCAAGATTGAGCTCTGTTTATCTTTCAGAGTTGTCACTTATCATAACATAAAATAATATATATAACATTTTGAATTTTTTTTTCTTTTAAATGATTTTTTTTTAATTCTTTCATTTTAAGGTATCTTTTCTTAATCTTATTACAGAAACAAAAATGTTTCAAGTTTTTTATCATTATTATTATTATTTATATAAACTCTAAAGTAGCGTTATAAAACAAAATTAAACATTAACACACTCTACTGTTAACACCTTTCACTTTCTTTCAAAAATTCCAAGCATGTCAAAGTTTCTACAAATATCTCTTTTCCAACCACCTGCAACCATTTGAGATGGGAGCATGTCATTTATTTAATAGATGCACCTAACTCTAGGTTTACTCAGTACATCTTAACCGAAAGAAAGAACCGACACACTTCCTGCGCTTAATTGCTTTATAGCATTCTGGGATTTCTGAGTAATGAAACGTATCCCTGAAATGTTGCTCCTCCGAGAACCCTTGGGAGAATTGTTGACAACGCTATCTTTGGGTCATCCATCATTTTTACGAATGAAAATCTACATCAATCCCTTTCCCACATTTCTGAGATCTCAAAAACAGATGTGAGTTATTGCCCACCTGCAGTGCTGCACTCTCTCTTACCTTGAGAAAAAGGCGTCAATTCTTGTGTTTAAACGCTCTACAACATTCAGTTACATTTTTCGCAACTTATCTCTGAAATCAGGCATCTCATATCATCCCGCCACACAGGATAGGATTTTTCGCTTGGATTTGTTGAAGGGGGTAGAAAGTAAAGTTAACAACCCTCGCGGAGGAAAGATGTTTTCTTTTGCTCCTCCAACATGCAATCCCCTACTCGAACAAAGAGAAGCGCCATGAAACTCGACACCGATCCCAGTATTTCACTACTGGAACTTCCGTTTTCAAATAAAGATGTAAATTATTGCCCACCTGCTGTAGTCCTCCCTCTTCAGACTTCATGCGTTAGTTTCTTTTACTGCATACCGCACCACCTCCAGTTTGACGGTAGAGTAGAAGCAATCTTGTTTACGAGGTGACTATACATTGCTTACTCCACTGTTGAGTCGCAAGGTCCTTTGCAACTCAACACCAGAGAGTGACAACCATTTGAGACACCCTTTGAGATCAGGAATCATTTAAGAGGAGAGGGAGTACTAAGAGGAAAGACTCTCGTGCCCCGGGCGCCTTTGGGTAAGGAGCGCGATATACTAAAACAAAGTTTTACAGAAAATTTAAATTTTATTTTGATTCAAATATCAATTTTACACAGGACACACATAGTACTCACTTGTCACAAGGGTAGAAAATTCCCAAGCACCCACCCCGAAGGCGTGCACGCAGAAAGGCGATATCTACCGTTTCCCAGCAGCGGTTGAGACCGATCATGGGGGCTTTTCGGTCAGGAGAAATCAGTTTCCTAATGGACAACGGTCACAGTTAACAACGTTATTCATTTAATTTGTTATGTTTCAGTGTAGCTACACATTGATAGCTTGGTAACAATCTTAACTAAATTCTGTGATTGGCTAGTTGATAAATAAATGCAGGTCTTAAGTGCTGTTAAAAATGGGGCGCAACTAAGTTAATTATAACCTCGTTCTCATATTTTCATTCAATAACAATAAAAACGTTATCTACTGTTGCTGCCTTTCGCAAGCGATATGCTATTAATAACAAAATTTCACTCAAGCGCTATGGCTGCCGTTGAGTGAAATTTAGCTTCTAATTAATGTTTCAACGGCTGTGTGTAGTTAATGTATCACTGTTATAACACCATGCTGTTATCACGCATTGTACAAACATCACATCCATTCCTACATCACATCACATCACATCCTCAAGCATAATTTTAATACACATTGCTTTGATATGTTATCAAAAGGAAAATAAAAAGAAAACAGAAATTAAAAATAATGTTTCAAGTTAAATATGTAACCAAATCTCGGGTAAATTTGAATCTAAAATTGATCTTTTCTGTTGTTGCAGACATATCAATTGCGCAAAATGATGAGATTTTGATTTGTTTGTCGTTCAAAACAGCAGCTAATTAGACCAGGAAGTATGACTTAAAGCTAATTCCGAGTCACTACAAGCAACCGCAATTTATATGGGATACGAACCATTGAACAGAAGACCGGAACGCTAAATATTCATCTGCCACTTTGTCACCCAAAGATCATTTTATTTATTCGAAATCTATAATTAGTCTGGGTCATACAGTTTAAAGTGGAATCTTTATAGGCATTCAAACCCAATATGGTATTCGAACCCACGAGCGGTTGAAGCCAGGGGCCATAATTGTACAGCTGACAGTTCGTCTGGCAGGACTTGACAGCGAGAAAGAAAGCTCACAATATAAAAACTGAATCTCAAACACTTTTATTTTTTCTTTTAAGCTCGTAAGCTGACATTTATTATTTATTCTAAAATATGCTGTAAAATTTGATATGAGAATATTTTAAATTTTGGTAGCTAAAAAGATTGTTAAAAAAAATTCCAAACACAAAATAAGACTTTCATTACAAAAATTATGAATATTTTTTCAAAATACTAAAAATTCTAAGTTTCCGATTGTGCCTATGGTTTTAAGTTTCAAAGCCAATCGTGGAATTGGTTTTGAAAATTTTGGAAATGAACGAAAATGAAATGCCATCTCAATCTATACCTAACACAATGTATCCTTTCTAGATACAGAGTATCGTTTCTGAATAAAGTTTCTGCTGAAACGAAATAAATTTCTTACGAGGAATATTCGAAACAGGAAAATTTATATGACATTGTCGCATAATATCAAATGTTTTTTGTTTGTCCACTAAATTTTTGCTCGAGTTTCAACTGCGGAATGGAATCAAAATATATTACAATGTCCATCTACAATAAATTGAGAATAAAAAGTTTGCTCAAAATTTTGGCTACATCGTTTGTAATTAATTCATACGATAAAGAACGCTGTATGATCTCAAAATAGATTTAGTTATGACAAAATGTAGTTAATAATAAACCAACGTTAATCAATCCAACGCCAACTCCAAGTCGTTTGGTAATAAAAAAAAATTAGCAAGAGATTCATCTTTGGAACATAACAGACAAAATATTTAACTTTGGAACATAAACGACAAAATGTAAAAGAATCGTCTGCGCCCGACATTCACAAATTCTATTGAACTCAAATAAAAAGGCTGAGAAATACTTTTTATTCTTAGACATAATTAAAGGTGTAATTAACAGTAAAAATAAAGAAAAATGTATGACAAAATTCTAAAAGACGAGACAAAAGAGGAAGACTAATTCATTTATTTATGGTTTTTCAGCAGTTACTCAAACTTGTTTTGAAGAAAAATGTACTCGACAGAGAATGACACTTTGAGCAACAAAGAAAAAATAAACTAAAAGCTTTTGGCAGATGTTTTTTTATGCCTTGATATGAAGCATAAAATTAAAGATAACAAATTGGCAGATTGTTTTATATTTTTTTATAGCATGTGCGTAGGAAACACACAACCAGAATTTGTTTTAAAATTGTCAAAAGATATAAATAATGAGATTCGTGAAATCAGAAGTTTAACGATCAATATTTTTTGCGGTTTCACATAATGAAAGGAATAAAATGAACAATGGCGTAGTGAGCATAGTTGGCGACCGGGTACAATACATTTTTGGAGCTCCCTTGATAAAAAAAATAGCAATAGCATATAAATATATGAATAAAATGTATTCAGTAATAAGAGTTTACTATATATATAACATATATAATACATAATATAATAAATAAAGTGTATACTTGTGTGTGTAATAAAAATACAATAAAAATAATAACAGAATATTGTACCTCCTATAAAATAATCCGAATTATATTTATTTAAAGTCTCAGGCTAAGCTTTAAATTTAAACAAAATTCAATTCTAATTTTAAAAAAAACTTATGTTGAATGCAGAAAAGGGCGAAAAGAATAATCGGACTTTGGTTTAATTTTGAATTAAAACGAGATATGATTTATTTTATACACTTATTTAAAAAAAACATAAAATGCATACAAAACATACAATTTTTAAATATGAAGCAATTCGTTATATTATATATATATATAGTGAGCATATATATATATATATAGGTTGATTTTGATGTAATTATTGTACTAATATAATACACTATTTACATTTTTCTTGCTTTTGTAGAAGGGAATTGATCAATTACTTCATTAAAATTGATCATTTCAAATGTTTCTTTTTTATACTTAAAAATGTTAAATCACTTAGACGTTTTTGACTCATGGTGGATCATTAACATGCCAAAATTAATTTTAATTTCAGACTAAACATTCACAGCTTGCAAATGATGCAGAAATAGTTACAAATATTTGAATGGTAACCTTTTCTTATTTCTATCTTCACCGTATGAGATTAGGCAGGTTAAAAGTTCTAATGGGTTTAAAGTTTAATTTGTTTTCTACTGCAGAGTAACATATTTCAGTCACACATTTCTCAATAGCGTTTTGTTCCATGGAAATCAGTGTGATAAAATTCACACAAACTTTTACATTTGTTAAGCACGGTGACTTAGCGCTTCCAAGGCACAGGTCCGAGGTTCGATACTCGTGCAAGATCGACTTAAACTTTCAATGGGTCGATAAACTGAGTACCAATCAAGCTTGGGATCTAAACACAGGGGATTTCTTTTTGGACTGTCCACCTAACCAGGGCATATGTTTCGCAACACTGGGACCTCGGTTAGTAAAACAGATATAGGTACTGTAGGCCTTTACCCTGATATTACAATTTTGAATGTGGGATATTTATTTATCTATTAATATTTAACATTTAAGAAAAATTACTTTAACATTTTCATAACGATGACTTAAAAAAATTTTAAATGTATTTTTGTAGCAAGTTAAGCACACACACACACACACACACACACACACACACAACTGATGAAATAAAATTTTTTTATTGCTTATTAATTGTGCATTATAAGATTTATGAAAGACTGCATATTATTGATCATTAGGTGCAGAATGTATGCTACATCTTATCTTAACAAATTCTCAAAAATTCTATAATTTTACTAACATTACAAATTTAGCTATTTATTGCAAAAAAATTAATTGGGTAAGACTTTACACCCCTAATTTAGGATCAATTCATCTGAATTTTCAAAACTATATCTTCTTAAACATTTCCTTTAACATAGCTTTTTAAATTATATCATTCAGACCATTAATGAAAGCCAAAACTATTTTCATTGTAAAAAATTTAAATCACAAAATTTTATATTAATAATTTAAGAACATTTCATTTTTCAACAGTGAAACTAATTTTTCTGATTCCTTTTTAGACCTTTAGTAGAAGACCTTTTTAAATAAATCTTCATCTGATTTCAGTTTAGATAACTAAATCATACCATAGCATCATGCAAATTTCAGATAAGAAATGAAATGCTAATACAAATAAAAATATTTTGAAAATTTTTTAAATCAAAAATTAAAATAAATGTCTTTCAAAACACACAGGAATTCAAACAAAATTATGTATATTTAATACAATCAGAAATTTTCAGCCAAAAACATTACATATTATATTATTAAAAATAATTTTTTTTATAAAATTGATACACTTTATGGTGTTCTTTCAAGTTTTTCATTGATTCAAATTATTATCAAGAATTACAAGTGCTGAGATAAAAAAATATATTTTAACTGTTATATCGCCTAATTTTATCTAAAGAAATTTTCTCAATCGGTTATCATAGCTGTGAAAATTTTCTTATTTTTAAGGCATTTAGTAAAACTACTTTTTTAAGATATTGAAATATATTTTATTATTAAAATAAAGGTTAATTTTTATTAAAATCAAAATTTATATCGATTGAGAATCATTTTTGAAGTACTGTTCATGCAATGGAATAAATTTGTTTCTTTTAATAAATTTATATTACTAAAGACGATCTTAATTTTTAAAATTTCACAATGTAGAACGCAAAATATGAACGATTTCTTTATAAATATCTTTTGAAGGATTTTTTCAAGTTAAAAACTTATTTTTATATAAATTGAAGTAATTAATTAAAAAATTTATTCTGTATATTTATGCATAGAAAGAAGAAAAAACATTTCAAAAGAGAAAGAAAAACATTTGCAGATTTTTAACTTTCACCATCTGAAAGAAGAATTTTTCAATATTAAGTGCTAATGTAAGGCCAACAAAATTACGAGTCAAATAAATATAATAATTCTCCGAATAAAAACATTCAAACATTAAATAAATTACTTTTAAGTTAACAGTTTTAAGTAATAAGCAATTAAATATTTAATTTTACACAAAAATTATTATTAAGTACATATTAGTAAACATTTATACCAGTCAACATATGCAATTAATATTCAAATCGAAATTATACATAGCTGATAGAAAATACAAATTACAGCAATAATATTTTACATGTCAAAATTCCAGATTTTCAAAAGTTTACATATTTGTTTCCGATGAAGGGATGTTTGGGAAGAAATGAAATACTAACCGTATGAACAATAAGAAGGATAGAAAGTTTTATGTGTTTTCCTAGAATTTGGAGGTGATTAGTTCTCGAACCCCTCCATTTCGATTCCTAGAAGACAATTCTCTACGCGGAATACTGTAGTGCTATTTTATGAAAAATTTTCCGCTTTCTTTGAAGGTCAGTTTGGTGCCGGACAGAATGTTGTACAAAGGGAACCGCTGATAGAAAACCCGTTTCAGCAGGCATTTTCTCACGAGTATAAAGCGACACTAGACCAAAAGGCTACACTAAAGACAGATAAAAATACAGTTTTTATTACATTTTGGAATAACAGATAATATAATTACATCAAATCTTAATAACAACTCAAACTGATCTTTCTATATCACTTCTTGATAACTTAAGTAATCTGACTTTTTTTGTTACCATAAATTCTTAGAAGTTTTCATTTATAATACTTCAGATATATATATACGAAATTTTCTTTTTTTGCGAATAATTTTTTATCACATTATTATAGTCAAAATGAAACTAAATTTTCAAATTTTAATAATAAAATGAATTTAAAAATATTAACGAAATACTGCATGTTAAATAAAAGGTTTTAATCTGTTAAGATAAATTAAATAGTACGTCAAATAATATTTCAAAACACTAAAATTTCGACAAAAAGTTTTACGTTTTTTTTTTTTTTTTTTTTTAATTTTTGAATAATTATCACATCTAGAGGAGCCCAGTGAAAATATTATTCAGTGAAAGTTTTTTTTATTTTGGTTAAGACAAACTTATTTGCTTTATTATTATTATTATCTTTTTTTAATGTATAACTTGACTTAAACAGCCTATATAACAATTGGAACTCATAAAGAGCTCTGTGAATTTTAGTGTACAAAATTAAATAAAGTGTATTTCATGTGAATTTATTCTTCTGTAATCTCCATGGGTTAATAGATCTAAATTTTACCATATAACATTATCACAAATAATTTACTAAATAACTTCATACTAACATGAATACTATATATATATATATATATATATATATATATATATATATATATATAATTATATATATATATATATATATATATATATATATATATATATATATATATATTTTTATATATATATATATATTCGTTATTTACTCATTTACAAAATTTGTAGTACAAAACATTAGTATCACAAACTTTTAGAAAAGTATGATTAAAAAGGAAAGGATAAAAAAAAAATCAAAATCGATAATATGATCGATAATCGATTATGAAACGAAATCGAAAGCATAGATAAAAGAACACAATTTTTAAAAGGAATTAAACTATGCAAAATTCTTAATAATAAGGAAATAAAAGAGTAAGAGTTTTGTTTATGGCAAGCTCCTGTAGTTGTTCTGTATTGTTCATCAACAACCTCTTCTCTTTTCCAAATCTTTTCCTGAACATGACACAATAAAGTAAAATTTATTTCTCCTAATAAAATTGATATTAGAATAAAACTAAAATTGAAATTTTCTGAAAAATTGTGTTTATCCTTGAAATGATTTGGCGCCCCTCTGTAAACTGCACCCGGGGCTTGATAGCCCCCTTGGCCCTCCCCCCATCGGTACACCTCTAAAAATGAAGCAAACTTGTGTTGTGGAAGAGAAATAGAAGGGTAGTGCTCGTTCAGATTTGAAAGCGCACATTTATTTGTCTGAATTAGTTGACAAATTAAATCCTGTCAAAATAAGAGAAAAATTAATAGTTTGGCTTTCGGAAGCAAAAAGGCTACAAACAAAATTTATGATATATATATATATATATATATATATAGTTCATGTAACATTAGAACATAGACTTTGAACCAACTTCAAATTAGAAATAGAAGCTTTAGCTACAGATGAAATATCAGGTTCAGACATACTATCCGCTGATAGCAAAAGAAGTACTTTAAATTTTCATTTACTTTAATTATATAATTTAGATTAAAAAAAATCAGTTGTACAACATACTAACAAAAAGTAGCTTAATTTTTGTGATAAAAGAAATAATACCCTTGCTGACTCTTCTAATTGTACTGAGTCTATTGCTGTTTTGATAGGGGCAAATTACTGTTACAACATTGTGACTCGTAAAATCAAACATTTGAATATAAAAATATCGTAGCTGTTAAAAGTATTTTTAGTTGATGCTCACACGGCCGATGAGTTGATAATTTTACTTCTCTCTTATTTAATGTAGTGCTTGAGCAAAATTTAATTGACTAGATTACAGACTAATAAAAAAATTTGAGATTTTGAAAATTGCTGCGTATTATTTGACAAAAAGAAAGAAGATAATTCTTAATAAAATGAAATTTTGTCTGATTTTGACTCACGAATCAAATATGAATCAGAGATAAGCAGTTCGATTGTCCTGGAAACTAGATAAACACAAAATTTACAAAACAATCGAGAAAATTGTTTAGTGATCCTAAACTATTTGAAGAATACGGAGAAGAATTAGAATACAGAAAGTATTATAATAAATATATATATATATATATATATATATATATATATATATATATATATATATATATATATATATATATATATATATATATATATATATATATATATATATATATATATAACAAAAAGAATTATTCAGTTAGTCCCCAATCCGAATGAAACTGAAAACGTTACATTTTATATACCGTGTAGAAAAATCATTCGGGAACATAGTTCGACCAATAAATTACGTTTCGTCTTTGATGCTTCAGTAAAGTCTTATAATTCTTTTCCCTTGAATAATTGTTAGCCTGTTGGTCCAAATCTATACCAAGGAATTTTTTATATTTTCTTGAGATTTAAACTTAACAACTTTTACTTCTGACATGCGACAAGCCGTTTGAATGAGACTATCGGTAGCTGGATTGATTAGGGTGTTGTTCTCACTATCGGAAGGTAGTGAGTTCGAGTCCCTGTTTAAACGAAGCTACATCGTGTTCGTTAAAGGCGGCTAGGGCATGTTAAAACTGGGTGTGGTAGCAATGTCCTCCAAGTGAAATGATACCTCTGGGGATAGCAGGCGAAGTATTGGGGGTCTTTTGCTTGATCCCTGCTTCGAAATCACATAGACTCCACCCGACTGCGTGTAACTGGTAAAGATTAACTTCGGACTAAGTACAGGAAATCATTCTGGTACAACAACAACAACATCAAGAACAAGCCTTTTGAATATTTTAGTCTAAGAAGAAGATAGATACGTAATGCGATTTTTCTTTACCAAAGACCCAATGGGCAATTCTAAACTACCAATAGTTTACAGATTCATTGTAATTTTCTTCGGGATAAAAAGCAGCCCTTTTTGAGTGGCGCAGACGAGTAAATATCACAAATAGTAGGAAGTATGTTGAAAAGTGTCCTGAAACTGCTTCGTTCTTAAAAGATAGTATCTGCTTCGACGATGCAATCAGAAGTCATCAAACGTTAAGACAAGCTTATAAGAAAGTTTATATTTTCTAAGATAATGATAGAGTTCTATTTGTAGGCTAAATTCACCTAACCTTATAAAGCGAAAATTGAATAATTTAATTTGTTCTCAGTTGGAATCAATAAAAATTTCCAGTAAAATAAATACGTTTTACATATGTGTGTGTGTGTGTTAAATATAAATGTTATCAAATCTTGATGAATCTATTTGAGTAGGAAATTTTATAGAAAGTTTTTATTAATATTTTTAAAATAAGTAATTCACAAGAGAAGAATTATCATTATGTATTCGTAAAGTAGTGCCCAGACAGTGTCTCATCTAAAACAACATCTTCTATAAAATGGAATTCATAATAAGATAATTATAGAATATATCTTGTAAAAAAAATTTATTTTGCTCGGAATGCTTTTCATTCCTGTTTAATATTTGTTTCATTTGTTGACACATTCATTGTTCTATATTAAACAAATGCAAAAATGACCTATCTGAAGCCGCCCAACTTGCGTCAGTGGTCAGTGTACCTACTGCGGATAGGGAAGTCCTGGATACGAGTCACGGTTCGGGCATATATGTACTTTCTCTCTCTATCTGTCCTGTCTTTCTCCTTTCCTTGTATGGATGGGTTGTGAATGGTTATCTACCCTATAAACGGGTCCCTATGGCATGTGTGTACTGAGAAAGTCGGACTCCACACCTAAATATGGTTCAGTTGGAAAAGTGGAGCAGCGCACCCCATAATGCCAACCTAGCTGGCACACGACAACAACAACCACAACTTGTCTTATTAGAACAACAAAGACAGAAGATCAAAATCAAATTACAATCAAAAATTGTTAACGCTATTTGTTTACATAAGAGGGGCTCAATCACAAGGCTCTTTTGCAAATTATGCATCTTAATAATCCCCACAAGTAGAAGAAAAATGAACTCTACAACACTTAATGAATCTTGACAGCTAAAATTAACAGTCTTTCTAACTTTGTGACACTGTAGTGACACCTTTATCAATAACACTGCTGCAATCCTGTTTATTTTTTAGTATAAAGCATGCATATCTATCAATAACAGTATAATAATTATCATGATTGAAATTAATAATTATCATGATTGAAATTATTAATTTAACCATAAGAATTAAATTTTAGCATGAAAAATGATATGAAATAAAAATATGATTCTAAATGTAAATGATCTATGTCACAGAAAAATAATTTATCACGATAGCTCTATTCCTGTTCCAACTATATGAATAAAGCTGAGCGTTAGAAAACTGCTTGCAGCCGTAAACGCATCTCGCTGATTCCAATTAATTCAACTCATTGCAAAACTGGTTCTCTCTTTCCGGATTTCATTTGAAAACAGCCTAATTCATGTGATGCTTATATAACTCCAGATTGCAAAGCTGGGGACAGTAAGGAAAATTATTTTAAATGTATTTCTTAAGACAGCACCCTATCTATTTGGGTTTGAACTATGAAGTTTTATTATGATGCGTTGATATTTTGAAATCTCAACACATACAAATACTATCTTAATACAGCATATATGTATTACAATTGAAAGTGCTTTGAAAATGCTCTCTAATAATCGAATTGTATTAGTATTTTACATTACATGAATTGTATACAGGAGTTTTTGTAGTGACATTTTAAGATGATTAATAAATTATTATACTGTTGTTAATAGATATGCAACATAATCTATTTCACAAAGAAATTCATTAAGTTATATTTTATATGGATGTTTAGACACATTTGTATGGTTTATTCTATAAATCGTGTTAACGGAATTTAAGTGATTATCTTTTTTTTTTTTTTTTTTTTTTTTTTTTTTTGTGTGTGTGTGTGTATAAAAAATATCATATATGATTTGAAGGATTTTGATAAAAAATAAAATAGCAAATATTGCTGCGTTTTTTACAAAACATGGTTCCGTCCGGAAAGTCGGGATTCGATTCTCAATGCTGGAAAATACCCACATAGTATATGCGATATGCGTGCTCGTTAAATTTGTGAAATCGAAAGTCCTGTGGTCGGTCGTTGAGTAGTTATCATGGGAATATGGCTTGAAGAAAAATTCCTCCCACTCCAGATCAATGTTAAAATTGATGGAGTGGATCCTCTGCTGGTGTCATTTATCGGAGAAGTTTAGAGCAAAGTCGTACTTTCACCTTCGTGGTACTCTGGTTAAACGAAAGACTCACCCTATTGACTTAAATTCGCATAGCTGACAGCACAGCGAGGTTGGCTTCTTCAAGGGTCATAACGACAAAATACAAGATCGATCGTTCTATACTAATTCACACGATTATTTTATTAATTGTGTTGATAAACAAGTTTTTTTATTCTACTAAACATGATTACCAATTTAAAATCTTATTTCTTATTTGAAAGAAAATCGTGACTTTTTAAATTTCAATATATTTAATGTTTTTATAAGTGCTTATTTTTCTTAGTCGTAATAATTTATGCTATAAATTATTTGATAGTTAAGGAAACTGAGGAATTTTTTTAACTTTCCGAATTATATCAAAACTGAATGACATATTTTGTGTACATAGGCACTGAGAAAAAAAAGTTTACGAAATTTAAAAGGAAAAAATAAAAGTATCTGAGATTCAGTTTTCACTGACATAAAGTGAGCTTTTTTCTCGTTCTCACACACGTCCTGTTTGATGAACTGGCAGCCGCATGATTATCGCTCTGGCCGTTAGCTTCAACCGTTTGTAGGTTCAAATCCCACATTGGATTTGAACGTGTATAGAAATAACAATTTCACTTTAAATTGTCTAGTCTAATTAGCTTTCGAGGGAATAATATGATCATTGAGCGACAAATAAACAAAAATCTTAACAAAGTGACATACGAATGTTTAGCGTTCTTATGTTCTGTTTAATAGTTCGTAGGTTCGAATCCCTAATGGATTGCAGATGCTTGTATTAGCTCGGAATCAACTTTTAGTCGTAAGTACTGGGCTAATTAGCTACAAACAAATCAAACCCTCGTCATTTCTATTTTGCTAAATTCCTATGTAATCTTCCTTAACAAAAAAGAGCAGTTTTAGATTCAAATTGAAAAGTTTTTGTAATATATTAAATTTTAAAAATTTCTTATATTTTCATTTTGATAACGCATCACTATCTTTTTTTAAAACAAGTTGTGAGGATATGATGTAATTACACAAGGTGTAATTATACAATGAGTTATTGTAACATTGTTGTGTTACAGTGATGCATAAATTACATATAGCTTTTGTAAAAGTAATGTGAAGCTAAATTTCATTCAAGAACAGACATAGCCCTTGAGTGAAATTTAATTATCAACAGTATATCACTTTTGAAAGATAGCACTGAATTAATCGAAAGTAGATAACGCTTCTGTGTGATTATTGAATGAAAATATGAGAATAAGGTTATACGAGGGTTACTCTAAATTTTTGAGATACGCGCAGACGAAAATTTACGAAATAAAAATAACGGTTTAATTTTAAAATACAAAGTATTTTAATACAGAAGACGATTTTACTGACTTACTTCAACTTGTTTTGCGTAGAATAAATTTTAAACAGAAGAGAAAATGGAGTTGACGCGAGAACATTTTCACGATATTGTTTCGTACGATTTTAAAGCAGGATTAAATCAAGAAGAAGAAGGTTACAATTAGTATTTGGTGGTGAATCTCCAGCTGGTGCTACTGTATTCAGATGGTTTAGAGAATTTAGAAGAGGTCGCAAATTTCTTTAGGATGAAGGACACACAGGAAGGCCGCCGTCGGCAGTAATCCCAGATAATGTGTATGTCATACGAAAAATGTAAATGGATGATAATCACTGTACCTATCAAATGATACAGAAGGAACTTAACATTGGATCCGCAGCCATACACAAAATCATTCATGAAAAGTTACGTATGAAAATAGTAGTTTGCCGTTGGGTTTTCTATAATTTAACTGAGCACCAAAAGAGGAGCGTGTCAGAATCAGTAAAGAAACTCTTAAATTTTAAATGGTGGTGGCAACCGCATCGTTTCTAAAATTGTAACAGGTGATGAAAAGTACATACCGTTTTTTGACGTTCCAACACGTCAAGAAAGCAAAGTATGGGTCTTTGAAGATGATCCCACGCCGACAATGGTGAAAAACAACGCGCACTGAAAAAGTGATGTATGCCGTTTTCTTCAGAAGTACGGGATTGGTCAAAGCTATCAAGTTGGAAGGATAGAAGACAGTAATAGCAAACTGGTATACCACTAAATGTCTTCCAGAAATTCTACAAGAACTGAATGTTAGGGGACTAATGGTTCACAATGACAATACATCTTCACATACAGCCGGATTAACAGTTGAGTTTCTTAAACAAAAACAAATTAAAGTGATCGAACATCCGCCGTATTCACCTGATCTAGCTATGTGCGAGTTTTGGTTATTCTTTACTCTAAAAAGGAACTTACGAGGGCGTCGTTTTCATTCAGAAGAAGAGATTGATGTGACTATAAATGCATTTTTTCATCTATTCTAAGAAATGAATGGCTTAAGGCATTTAATCTGTGGAAAAGTCGGCTGCAAAAGTGATTTGATGCTGGAAGAGATTACTTTGAATACACCTAAAATTTTGTAAGTATAACTTTAAAAACCTAGTTGTATCTCAAAAAATTCAGAGTGACTCTCGTAATTAACGTAGTTGCCCTAGTTAACAACCATTGAAATCTGTATTCATTTATCAACTAGCCAATCTCAGGATTTAATTTAAATTATTACAAAGCTCTCAAAATGTGTAGCTTTAATGAAACATAAGCAAATTCAAATAATTTCAATAAATAGTGTTTGACATACCGCTGTCCAGTGGTCAAACTACTCTCTCACGAGCGAAGTCCCATGATCGATCACAGCCACTGCTGGGAAATGTTAGATATCGCCTTTCTGATGCACTGCCTCGGGATGAGTGCTTGGGAGTTTTCTACCCTTTTGACAAGTGAGTACGGCCCTCTGTCTATGAAAAGTTCTCTAAGGATGCAATTTAAACTGTCGTATTTAAAGCCCTACGACAGTCTGCGTGGTTTCACACACACAAAATGATATAGAAAATATATGCATTGTTACCTGCTCTTTGGAATAGAAGGTTGCGAGTTCGATTTCAGGTATTATTGTACAACTGGGAATAGATGCTGTGCTTCTTTCTCCTTGCATATTTATCGTAAGTAGAAGATTTTCCTTGGGAATTTTGAAAACCCGCTGACTATCAATAAAAAAGCTGTCCTGAATGAAAGGTTGTTTGCTACACAGTGTCAAAAAGTAGGAAAGCAAAAGATATAAATTGCAATATAATATAGACATGTTAATATTTGACGATAAATGTGTTTTAAATAATTAATAAATAAAAATTTTGATTTGAAGTTCATATTTCCATTTTAATTTCCTGTAACCACAATTAAAGAGTTGTGATTTTTAAAGGTAACTAAATTACCGATTTGGTCTGTGTGAAATAAATAATGTTAAAAATCAGCTGTTGTTTATTAATAGCCACCCCCTTCTCTCATCGTAATGAACAATCATTCAATATTTCTTTTTCTCTCGTTCATTGAAATATTTCCACTTATTTTACTCATGACTCTCTGTCTTTCAGTGTTCTTATAAAAACTATTTATTAAATTCTAGAATCAACTGAAGTAGAATTTAATAATTTTCATGAAAGATGGGATAACATTATTAATATTTATCTTTCATCCTTTATTTTAAATTAGAACATTCTTATAATCGGAACAGTTATATCACATTATACAAATTGTAATAAATTGTACGATTAAAGTTGAAATATTGCTTAAGCCATTTTATTTTGTTTCGAATCACATTTTATATAATGTAAATAGAAGCCATAAATCTACACACATCTGAAAATATTAGAAATAAAAAAATAGCAAATACAAGAGTCTATTCATTGTTTTTAAACGTCTGTATTCTCAATTTAAATATATATTTACATGTTTAACTCCAAAATGCAGCAAATTTACTTAAACTCTAACAAAACAGTTGAAAAAAAATATAATGTTCAAATTTGATTTTTGTTGTTTTTGATTTCATATTTGTTCAAATTTGTGTCAAAATTAACTGAAGCAAATTCAATTAAATATAATGATAATCTTTAATAGGCAGGAAATATGATCTTAAATGTTCTTTTCGGATTTCTCGAGAGCTTTTCATTTTTCCTGTAATTTTAATAACGTTCCTCATCAACGTCACAGTTTTCTCCTCTGTAATTCGAGAGATTTTTTCAGTACAATTTACGTTTTCAATACTTAACGTTAGGATTTATTTATTTATTTTTATAGCATTATTTTTCTTTTGTACATACTTCACAGTTTTAATATTCGAGTACTTTTTCCTAAATCAGATTTAAAACCCTGAAAATAGCTGAGCTAAGAAAAATATCCCGGGGAAAAAAAAAGAAGAAGAATCTAGTGAGAAAATTTATTAACGCAGATATAGTTTATCCTAGGTAGGAAAATAACATTACATCAAAAATGTATGCGGGGGAAAATGATAATATTTTGGGAAAACGATGATAAAATAATTGATAAATCAAACAGTCACCATGAGGAAAGGGATTATAAATAAGGAATGAGAATCTGAATAGGTATCTGAAATACAAAAATTGTTAATTAAGCAAAATACAGTAGAATTCCAACTATCGAAATAAATTGGAACGGGTCCGCTTTCGGATAATCGGAAATTCGGTTATATGGATTTTGAAAAAAAGGGCTCAAACCAACATATTTTCTGTCGATAGCCAAACGTGCTAATTTATTGCGCCAAGCAGCATTAGCTGTGATATAACCAGTATTATATTAATTATACTGAAGCGAATATTATCTTTAATGAATATTTAAATCAAGGTTTTATAGTAAAACTAAAGATCACCTACATTGAGCATCAATGTGATAAGTTATTAAATACACACTTTTACCAAGAATAGCAGTACCATAGATTCTGTTTTCCAAATCTCAGTGATGGGGAATCGAACCCCAATTTCCGCATGACAAGTGGGGATACATTCCACTATACATACTACCTAGGATGCATACTACCACTGCAAAAGACATCAGCGATGTCGAAGTAATGAATATTAATTACTTCTTTGATTTGCAGTTCTAACAATGTTCAAAAATACGGCTTTTTTTGGATCATCTCTTTCTGCATTAAATATTAATATGTGTATATTTGTTAATCACTTGACACCTTTTAATGAAGAACTACAAATTCTTTAATTTGAAAGAATTTGTAGTTTTTTTTTTAAGAAGATCTGAAGAGAAAAACGTTTTATTTGCAAATGGTGATTCTAAATCTTTTGAATCTACATTGCTATCGGATTATGATTTAGAAGCAGCATCAAGTGCGAGAAAACGAGTGTTATTTTAATTCAGTAAATATTATCTTTAAAAATGTACACAAACAGGTTGTAGTAAACAATATTATCTTCGATATTGTGTTTGACTATAGTTGAACAATGATTTTCAACACTGTGCTACAGCACTTTTGTGTGTCACGGAATATTTGAAATGTTTATAGTAAAAATATAATGCTTTTTTTAAATTACGATTTAAATAAGAAACGTGCTGTTGTTTTTGTAGTACATATATTAAATTATTTTACGTTCAAAATTAGCATCCTAAACAATTTTACACGCTATTAAAATTACCTTTTCTTTGTTTTCCACCAAATTTTGAAATTATTAAAAGTGGTCCGCAATAAAAATAAAAGGTTGAAATTCACTGTAAAAAGCTATTTAATTTAAAAATCGAAGCACCTCAAAAATGAGAAAATAATTTCACTATTCTGTCTTAAGAGTAAAGTAACTTTTTATTCTTAAGAATTTTCTGTATAATTGTTGCAGTGAAAACTATTAAATGTAAAATACCCTTTTATTCTTAAAATATGATTAAAACAACAAAATATTTGTATCAATACCGTCCGGCAATTTTTATTGCAGTGCTTAGCATTATAATGAAGAAATTTAAATTTTAAAATAAAATACTTAATATTTTTTCCATTATATATATTTCAATGCTATGATTATACATTATTGTAAAATATCCTATGTTGTACTATTTATAACGAAATCTGTTCTTTAATTTTTTTTCATTTATTGCCTGACTTAATATTTTAACTTGGAACGCGTTTCTTCTTTGTTTTCAGTTAGTATAGAACAATTGTTGTGCCTAAAGACGAGAACGTTTTCTCCTGAAAACATTGAATACAAAGCTAATGACGAAATCAGCACTTTTTTTATAGCTTTTCATTGGCTGCTGTGAAGAGCGGATTTGCATGAATGCGCTGAAATTGTCGTCTGGAGAGTTCTCTGCCTTTCTTCCCTGGATGTCAGACGAACAAGCTTCTCCACACTATGTTCTTCCGTCAGACTAAACTTCGTAAGTAAGCAACACTGTTTTCCTACTTTGAAGGTAGATAATTTTTGTTCTTAATGTTTTAAAATTAATTACAAAAATTGTGGTGTATTGCTTTCTTTACTAATAGTTAAACTGTTCAATAATAATAATAATAATTGAGTCATATTTTCTGATAATGCTGAATTGGTAATTATAGTAACATACTTTATCTATAATTTACAGCCCTCTACTAAAATTCATTTTGTTACTTTTAGAAAAGATAATCCTTTTTATTTTAATGATAATCATTGATAATAAAGTATGTACGGTGTGAATAGTTTTTAAAGCTTTTTACATTTCTCTCACACTATATAATGGAGTCCAGTTTACGTTGCGATATAGTTTTCTTTATTTTTTATCATTCCTTTTTTTTAGTTGATAGAATTCAAACATTAACTACCGTAATAATGGAAATAAATAATATACACAAGAATAAGTAAATGAATCTATTATTAATTTGAAATATTATTATCTAATTTGCAACTTAATTATTCCTTTATTATAATAAAGAATTTTATTACATTTTTCATTCTAAGTAAGTTAAATTGGAATTCTGAGAATAATTTATTAAGTTGATAGTTAAAATTATGATATTAGTTCAGCGTTTTAATTCTCATAATAATTTAATTAGGTGTATAAAAAATCGAATTAAAAATGTCTTATTACGAATTGATTTACGAATAGTTCACGAATGCAAATTTTTTATAATTTCAATTATCAAACATCTTTTTAAATAAAGATTTTTTTGCCCATCAATCTTATTTCATTAATAATCGGCATGGAGCTATAAAAGAAAAATAAAGAACATGTCATTGACACTAATTTAAAATAGATGTTTGATGTGGACTAAGAAATTAGCTGTCCATTAATTTTATTTTACTGTTTTTACTAATCATTAAATACTAAATCAGTTATTTATCAAATGGCTTATACAAATGCAAAATATTGAAATTCTAATAAAAAATGCATGAAAATGAAATAATTTTTAGCTGTTTGCACCTATCAATAAGGCTAATTTCTTTGCAAATAATTCATCTTGAGTATAATCTGCTTAAAATGTATTAGAACTAATTTTAAGTTAAAATTTAAAAGTTAGGGAAAATTTTATTGTACAATTTACAATGCAAAATTAGTACCATTTTTGCTACAAAATTGTACGTTTTAAATTATTTTGCTTTTTTTTATTAAATTAAATTTTTTTAATTAAATTTTTTATTATTATTATCAGCATGGAATGGTTTGATTTTTATAATCGGAATTCATTTGAATGATCACAATTCAAATTATTAGTGTTGAATTAAATAAAAGTTAGGTTAAATTTATAGGCGTGGTTTTATATAAATATATAAAGCTATCAATTTTAATCATTAAGTGTATTCAATATAAGAATCTGTATTGTTAGGAATTAATTATTTGGTTTTGATATCATTCTTTTTAATGTAAAAATGATACGAAAATTAATAATGTTTTAATATAATGTATATATATATATATATATATATATATATATATATATATATATATATATATATATATATATATATATATATATATATATATATAAAATTTTATTATTAATGCGAATATATATTTATTATTTTTATTGTTTGCTTAAGTATAACACATTAAAAATTTACAATTATTTAAAATCCAAAATAAATATATTTTTAAAATTTTACTTAATTTTTAAATTAGTAGGAAATAAGCAATTTTAATATAGCTTCATTTTGTTTCTTATGTCATTTACCCCAAGTGAATGTAAAAGTGCACTCCAATGTATTTTTTCATTGTGCCGTAGTAATTTAGTTAATTCATTGTTCCATTTTATCATAATAATGAGAAATATGAAGCTAAGAGTTCAAACTTATTAAGTATGTCCAAAAGACTTTTATTATAAATATTTATTCGGAACAGTATGAAATATGTTTAAATTGTTATATATATTGCAAAAAAAATTGTGTATTAAAGCAACGTGTATATTCTTTTCTACTTAGTTTTTCTAATGCAATTTCAATCACTAATTATATCCGTTTGTTAGATTATTTTGAAGAAAAAGTCTCTTGATGTAAAAGCCAAGAAGGTAACCCAATGGTTAGCGCTCTTACCTTTCGTTCAACTGATCATGGTTTTGAATTACACCTGGTCTTGGATATTTGTATTGATTTAGAATCCACTTGAAATTGACACAGATTAATTAGCCATTGGCTGAGTGAAATGACCATGGAGTAATAAACTGAACCAAATTCTTGCTGCAAAAACTTACAGTGAAATTTTTTTTATCTTTGAGAAGCTCATTTATTTCAAATTGAAAATCATACCTTTATAAAAAAAATAGTCATTAATGCAAAGCTAATTTAAATTTTTAATGTAAAAAGTTAGAAGTTATCACCGGAAGTTTCTGATTTAGGTATAAATGATAATTAGTTTTAATGAAATGATGTTTCTTATATTGTGTTACAGCATTCTTTTAATAACTTTCTGAAGATTTCAATATGAGTTGGTGAAAAATATTTTGAAATTTTTTATTGAATAAACAATCGCCATTTTAGTTTTAAATTTTATCTCATAACCGCTTAAGTTAAAATAAATATTGTAATCGTCATTCTTTGTATCATTAGGGAAATATACCCATGTATTAGTTAATAATGAATTTTGGAACTTGTTCAATATCCCCATCTATTGGTGAACGCGGCGAATTTTTTTCGTCGCCAAGCTAAGCACGCGTTTATTAACACGGGAAATTTCCCGAAGTTCGATCGAAAAACTAGCATTTTAGAAAATTTATAAAGGAAATAAATATAAATAATGGACTTAATTGATTTGTAGTGATAAATATACCAATTGGCTGATATACCAATTGATATACTTATTTCGACATTTTGTTCGTTTGTCACCAGTGCCATATTTCAATTAAAAAAATTTTGTTTTCTAAATATGTACATTTTATAAAACTTAAAAAGAGCATGCAAAAAATATTTTTTCAAATATATACATTTTTTAAAAATTAAAAACATGAAAATATATTTTTTAAATGTATACAATTTTAAGTAAATAAAAATGAAACACGAATACAATGAAAAAATACATTTAAACAATAGAATTTAAATAAAATAACTACACCTTCTCCGAAATTTGGTACTCACCCCAATTAATTCCCGAAACTATTTCAACAAATTTATTAAAATAATCATTTGCAGCTATGCAAGCTTTATGAAACATATACATTGCAAGGTAAAATTTAAAACTTGACTTACAATTATACGTAGGTAAAGGCGCTTTTACATACTTCCACGTACTTTCAATTGTATTCATATGACATCCAGTTTCTGAATCAAATACAAATGTCAACTTATGGTTTACTTTAAAATGTTCAAATCTTTCCGCAGTTAAACAATTATAGCTTTTCCAACAGTCGGAATACACGGAAGTGCCTGGCAAAATCCAATCTTTAATAATTTATATTAATGTTTCCTGTGTTCTATCGTGAGCGGCAACTATAAAAACTCTTCCAATCCCTCTTAACCCCCTCCCAAAAACCCCATTGACTGTCAACCTTATGCCCCTTATGATATTCGCTTCCCACTTATTTCAACAAGTTTACTCCTCCCCCCATATTTTGTCTGAAGATAGTTCAATGTAATCTAAAAATAGTTTCATTAATAAATTGCCTCCAATCGGCCAAAGTAGCTTTTGAGAAGGAATACTCTTCAACTATCTGTTCCGTTTTAGATCTCCTCAAAATTTCGTAAGTAATAAATAAAATTTCAATGAATTTTAATTTATAATGTTTAAAACCACGAACCATGCCTAATAGATTTTTCAGTATTGCATTGTTTCCAGCAATACTTTTCTTACATACAAAAGAAAAATCATCGGAATAGCCTTTCTTTGGGCTAATCTTATATTTGATCCACATTTTCTGCAATTCGCGCCTTTTAATAATCCTATTTCCGTAAAAATAATTAATAATTGCGAATCCTGAGCTAATTGAATTTTAAAAAAAATCTGTTAAAAATAACGGGTTTTCCAACTTTTGGCCTAGAGCTTGAAAAAGTAAAATACCCATCATTTGTTTCTTTAATTTTAGCTAAAATAATCTGTTGAAATTTCTCAACAACACTTTGAGCATGAGACATTATGGAAATATAACAATAAATTAACAAAAATGTTAAGATAATAATAAATTAACAAAACAACATTGGGAAAAAAGAACAGTTTACATGATTTCCAATTATAAAAGAAAATATATAAATAAATAAAAATATATTTATTTAATAAATAAACTAAATAAAAAGATAGATATATCTAATAAATAATGTAAAAGAAATTATAAAAAGAAAGATTTACGATGTTTGGACGTTATGACAACGAAACACAACTAAAGAAAATCCCCTAATTGTTCCAACAACAGCAAAAAAGTAAATACAGTATAAAGACTTTTATTAAAAAAGTTACTTTTATCTGATCTAGAAGTTAGAAGTTTGCCATATTTTAGATTTTTCTGTGAAAATTAATTTAAAAGTAATTTATGTTACAATTTTGTGTCATATTGATAGTAACTGATGGAGTAAATATCCAGATTTTTTTTTATATCGTATTTCTATTTGTATTAAAAATAAGGAGTTTCGCATTTTACACATATTTTTACCCGTCACAAAACTGATATCTTTAATATTTAGATTTGCATTACCATTTATAGATTTGCATTATCATACTAAAATCTAATATTTTAAAATTTTAGCTTATTTAATTTATTTTAAATTCATGTTTCGAAATGACGTGTGTGTATATGCATTGTTCTACATAATCCTTCATATGCAGTAACAAGCACTTTTCTGGTTAACTATTAAATATAACATAAGAGGAATTTATTGAGAGAAAAATCTACTTGTATTTAATTTTGATTGGAAAATAATATTTAATTACGAATATTAATATAAAGTAAACATTAATATTTATATTAATATTTGTAAATTATAAGTAATATATGTTGACTTTTTGAACTCGCTTACAAAATATGTTACTTTTCGGCTTCGGAAAATGTAATGGGTGTAACACTTTTTCACAAAGAAAGAGAGAGAGCGAGACAGGCAAGATTGCTAATTGACAGTTAGAATTTTTTTAGAACTGAATTTTTATTTGGGAGACGTGTTTTGATCAATAAAGCAATTCATTTGCTTTAATGGGAATTTTCTACTACTCAAAGATAATTTATTAACTATTTATTTTATTTAAATTTAGCTGTAATAAGTGGTTAATAATTTATTCAAAGATCAATTATTTTTGCATTTTTTTTCAAAATGATTTTGTTATCCTTCTTACAGATATTTTCTCATACTTAGTATCTGACTAAAATATAATTGATCAATTTATTAAATTGAATACGCACTTAAATTTTGTCTTATTGTTTATAAAGGGTTTTAGGAGTTCATTTTTCAATAATATATTTTTCTTATATTTTAATCAATCCCATGAGCTTATGCAACGACACTTGAGCTTCACTCAAAGGGACCTGGTTCCTGCAGTGCGGTCAATCCCATGAGCTTATGCAACGACACTTGAGCTTCACTCCAAGGGGTTCCTGACGTGCGGTCAAACCCGTGAGCTCATGCAACGACACTTGAGCTTCACTCCAAGGGGTCCCTGACGTGCGGTCAAACCCGTGAGCTCATGCAACGACACTTGAGCTTCACTCCAAGGGGTCCCTGACGTGCGGTCAAACCCGTGAGCTCATGCAACGACACTTGAGCTTCACTCCAAGGGGTCCCTGACGTGCGGTCAAACCCGTGAGCTCATGCAACGACACTTGAGCTTCACTCCAAGGGGTCCCTGACGTGCGGTCAAACCCGTGAGCTCATGCAACGACACTTGAGCTTCACTCCAAGGGGTCCTTACGTGCGGTCAAACCCGTGAGCTCATGCAACGACACTTGAGCTTCACTCCAAGGGGTCCCTGACGTGCGGTCAAACCCGTGAGCTCATGCAACGACACTTGAGCTTCACTCCAAGGGGTCCTGACGTGCGGTCAAACCATCACTCTGACGTCCCTGACGTGCGGTCAAAACCCGTGAGCTCATTCAACGACACTCTGAGCTTCACTCCAAGGGGTCCCTGACGTGCGGTCAAACCCGTGAGCTCATGCAACGACACTTGAGCTTCACTCCAAGGGGTCCCTGACGTGCGGTCAAACCCGTGAGCTCATGCAACGACACTTGAGCTTCACTCCAAGGGGTCCCTGACGTGCGGTCAAACCCGTGAGCTCATGCAACGACACTCCTGAGCTTCACTCCAAGGGGTCCCTGACGTGCGGTCAAACCCGTGAGCTCATGCAACGACACTTGAGCTTCACCCAAGGGGTCCCTGACGTGCGGTCAAACCCGTGAGCCATGCAACGACACTTGAGCTTCACCTCCTAGGGGTCCCTGACGTGCGGTCAAACCCGTGATCTCATGCAACGACACTTGAGCTTCACCCGGGGTCCCTGACGTGCGGTCAAAACCCGTGAGCTCATTCAACGACACTTGAGCTTCACTCCAAGGGGTCCCTGACGTGCGGTCAAACCCGTGAGCTCATGCAACGACACTCTGAGCTTCACTCCAAGGGGTCCCTGACGTGCGGTCAAACCCGTGAGCTCATGCAACGACACTTGAGCTTCACCCAATGGGTCCCCTGACGTGCGGTCAAACCCGTGAGCTCATGCAACGACACTTGAGCTTCACTCCAAGGCGGTCCCTGACGTGCGGTCAAACCCGTGAGCTCATGCAACGACACTGAGCTTCACCCAAGGTCCCTGACGTGCGGTCAAACCCGTGAGCTCATGCAACGACACTTGAGCTTCACTCCAAGGCGTCCCTGACGTGCGGGAGTCAAACCCGTGAGCTCATGCAACGACACTCTTGAGCTTCACTCCAAGGGGTCCCTGACGTGCGAGGTCAAACCCGTGAGCTCATGCAACGACACTTGAGCTTCACTCCAATGGGTCCCTGACGTGCGGTCAAACCCGTGAGCTCATGCAACGACACTTGAGCTTCACTCCAAGGGGTCCCTGACGTGCGGTCAAACCCGTGAGCTCATGCAACGACACTTGAGCTTCACTCCAAGGGGTCCCTGACGTGCGGTCAAACCCGTGAGCTCATGCAACGACACTTGAGCTTCACTCCAAGGGGTCCCTGACGTGCGGTCAAACCCGTGAGCTCATGCAACGACACTTGAGCTTCACTCCAAGGGGTCCCTGACGTGCGGTCAAACCCGTGAGCTCATGCAACGACACTTGAGCTTCACTCCCAGGGTCCCTGACGTGCGGTCAAACCCGTGAGCTCATGCAACGACACTTGAGCTTCACTCCAATGGGTCCCTGACGTGCGATCAAACCCCGTGAGCTCATGCAACGACACTTGAGCTTCACTCCTAGGGGTCCCTGACGTGCGGTCAAACCCGTGAGCTCATGCAACGACACTTGAGCTTCACTCCAAGGGGTCCCTGACGTGCGGTCAAACCCGTGAGCTCATTCAACGACACTTGAGCTTCACTCCAAGGGGTCCCTGACGTGCGGTCAAACCCGTGAGCTCATGCAACGACACTTGAGCTTCACTCCAAGGGGTCCCTTCTTAAATAAAATTGATTAAAATTGCAAAGAACTAATTTCTCTCAAGGTTGAATTTCCATATTTAAAGAATATATAATTATATATAAACTACATCTTCAAAATTTGTTTAAAATCAGATTAATGACTAAATAAGATAGAACCTCCTCTAATCTGTTTTTCAGTGTATTCTTAAAACATCTCTGAAAATCTTAAATTTTTCCACTAAATTAAGCAAATTCAGCAATTACTTCAGATTCTGTAATTCTTGATTTCGATTTCATGCTGTTTTGAGAGAAGTCTCTCATGTGGTTGAGGATACTTCTTGCGGGGTTGAGGAACGCTGATTTCATACTTCCAAAAAATGTCTTTTACTTCAAAATCAATTCAGTAATGTTTTAAATTTATTGCATTTAGACTTACCAAATGTATTTTATTTCTTTCAGTTCTGAAAGATAACAGAAAATATCTTATAAAGGAAATTTTCCTTATAAAAACTAATTCATGTTTTAAAATGCTAAAGATAATTCACAGAAAAGATTTTATACAAAAAATTATGTTTCTTCAAAAAAAAATTAATATATATTTTTATAACCATCTGCATTTTTATCTAATTCTATTTGATTTCACTATTACTTAATATATTGTATAATTTTGCATTCAGTCGCAATAAAAAATAATAATAATAATAATAATAATAATAATAATTTTTTTTTTTTTTTTTTTTTTTTTTACAAGTAAAAATTTTGCTGTAAAAATTTTTTTAACTGAATTCAGAATAATGTATATATATATATAAATAAATATACATACATATAATAATTATAAAAAACCCATGAAGTTGGCTGTCTTGGTTTTTATACAGTAAAAAATTTAGTTGATGTGCATAGTTTAAAAACTTTAATATCGACTTCAGATCTTTTTAATGTTGAGAGTTATTGACAATTTTCAGTTAGATAATTAACTTCCCAATCAATGCCACAAAAATTTCGAATAAGAAATTCGGAAAAAAAGAATTGAATAATTATTTATCATTACTTTAATTTGATCTATCAAGTGTATTATATACGAAATTAAATATCAATTTGATTAATTTATGAATACTACATAGGTTAATTAATTTTATAAAATGAAATACCTTGAAATGTATTTATTTATGAAATAATTGATAAAGTAGAATGAACTGCATTTTGCATGCATTTTTGTTAATCAATATTTTTACTATTATCGTTGCAATTTTATTTTTACCTATAAATTGACTTTTAATTGTAGCTCAGAACTTTACAATGTTGAGAAAGTCTTATCTAAACTGCAAAGCATAATTTCTTTATTTTACCTTAATAAATTCGTGTACCCTATTATCAGTCATACTTTTAATTTAATAGAAACAAATATAATATTGTTATTATGTGCGTTTGAGTGATTGGAATCGGTAGTGTTTTGAAAATTCAACGTGTCTGTTTTGACAGAACAATTTTTGTGCGAAAAAAACCACTATACACCCAATGTTACTTCATTTTTATTTGTTTCGGTCGTTTATTTTCATTTAAAGTATTTAATGACTCTCTAATGAAGCTCAAGTACGTATTTTCATGACCAGCACAAACTTTCTGATATTGCAATTGGAAGTTTAGAACAAATATATGTAATTCACATATTTTCACAATAGAAACTAATAAAACTATAACTAATGAAAAAAATGAGATAAGTTGCTGCGTGATGAAACAATGCGCTTTTTAGATGGGAAGGATTCGAAAACAGAGAACTCACCCATCAAGTTGTTTGTTGGAGAAAAGGACCTTCAAATTAGCTTCTGAACTGCGATTCAAAAAACTTTTTCTCAGAAGAGGAGCTTTTGCTTATAATAGGATTGGATTGATTCCTCAAAACAGCCAAGTATCTGTCTACCATGTGAGACGTTGCCAAATTTTTGCAAACAGTATAAGCTTTATATATATATATATATATATATATATATATATATGTATATATATATATATATATATATATATATATATATATATATATATATATATATATTTATATATATATATATATATATATATATATATATATATATATATATATATATATATATATATATTTAAACTCTTATGATATATGAATAAAAACTTCTTTCTTTCCAGGTATTTATAAATATATAATCAATCAATAACATTTCTTTTATATAATTTCTAAATTCTTTTATACTTTCTTAAATTATTTATGTTTTAAGTTATATTTTAAAATAGTGAGACAATTTTAAAATATTTGAAAATTATATATATATATATTTATATATATATAATTATATATAATTATATATATATATATATATATATATATATATATATATATATATATATATATATATAATTTCAAATGAAGATAAATTATTCTTTTCATGTGAATTATCAGGGAAATCTACAAAAAGTGAAGGTTTAGTCATAATTAGAATCTTGTGAAATATTTTATTAAATTTCTCCATATAGCTTAACATTACAACTCGATTTCAATATGGCCTCGGAAATTATAGAGAGTAATAATAATAATGCTCAACGTCACAATCCTTAATGTCGATTTTTTCCATGTCTCTCCGATTATCGCAATCGAGGTAGTAAGCTGCTGAAATTTTCTGTGTTCGGATGCCACAGTGCTTACAAAATATTTTACTTTCTAAAGTATTGTTCGAAAAATGCTTATAATATCGGCTACGTTGTAAAGGAATTGTTTCTGATTAATGATCGTAAGATTACTGGATTTTGCAATAAAAAAATGAAACTTCTATTTGTCAATTTACTGGGTGTTTAAAGATCCATCCACTTTTACTGAATTTTAGAAATAATCACAAAGAAATGCTGATAAGTTTCTACATTGTAAACTTTTTCTAATTGAATTTGCAGACAAGAGATACAGTCATTCATGTTGTATTCTTAAAAACGAAAGCAAATAAATAAATTTTTAAATATTCAATATTTGGTTTTTAATATTCAATGGTAATTTATATTGTTATATTTTTTTGTAAAATTAAAAAAAAAGTGTATTATACTTTTAAAAAATATCTTTTATATCTATTTATTATATTTTAAATTAATTTAGAAAGAAAATTAAATAGTAAAATGAATAAAAATAAGAAATGTGGAAAAAGAAGCAAAAATAAAAAATTCTCATGCAGGATGTTTTTCTCATATTGAACCTTGCTCTGATCTATATAATCTGAATTTTTAAAGTTCTGAAAGCGCTTACACTTATTTTCTATGCTTCTTATATATGTATATATAAGCCATGAAAAATATTTTTTATGTCCATCTTAGTAGCATTGAGTATAGGGTTTTATATTTCATTCAAAGATTATCGCATCTATCTCCCACACCCAATATTACCAACCTACATTAAATGTCAAAATTTAGTAAGGAATTTTTTGAAATTATAGTCTATTGAATTCCTTACTTGAGACTCGCTTGTCTTATATCTGGTATGCTCAAACTAATCTGTAATTATTTCTTATAGGTTAAATTCTAAAGCAAAATCTATTTCTTCCAAATAATCTGATTTTAATAATAAATTGTGTGAAATAGTAACTCAATATTAAACCCGCCACCTTCCCCATGCCACGTCCATCTAAGTACTATTGAGTATAGTGTTTTACATATCAATCCAAAAGTTTTCTACATCGATATCTATCCCAACCCTCATTTACCCAACCTACATTAAATGTCAAAATTTTGTAAAGAGAAATTTTTAAATTTATAGTCTATTAAATTCCTTACTTAAATTCACTTGTCTTATACCTTTATAGTCCAACTAATATGAAATGTTTCTATGGCTAGAATTTAAAGTAAAAATAATTCTCCCTTCCAAATAATCTGATTTAATTATTAAATCTCTGGAAGAGTG